>JADRCC010516464.1:0-11243 GCA_019843855.1 Hylomyscus alleni
ACACCTAAGCTTCAACAGAATGGAGCATCTTCAGAGCCTGCTTTCCCCACAGTCAGAACCATGCTTATTTAAACACCTGCCTCAAGATTTCCATCTTTCAGTTTCTGGGAGGTGATTTTTCTCTTTCATATTTCTTCCCACTCCCATCTGTAAGCTTCTTGCTCACAAGAAGCATGTTTGGGGGGCTAGTTTTGTTCTTGCTTTGTTTTTCTATGGCATATCTTTATGTAGCTTCACATCTGGAAAATGATAGACTGTTTAGTCATGACTCTTGTTTTTAATTTTTTTTTAATTTAAGGGATCAGCAAATGAGTTATAGAATGTGATGGTGAAGAAACAGAAATTGAGTCCAAATTTTTTGCAGCAGCAGCAGCAGCATACAGTGAAGAATCGTTCTGGAGCAGGATGAGCTTCAACTGACCTCACTGTGTGTCTTAGTGTTGTATTACTAACCTCACAGGATACACACACACACACACACACACACACACACACACACACACACGGGCGCACATTCATGTATCTAGCTAGCATAGAATAACCAACTACAGCTGTGCCTGGTACAATGGTGGAATAAGACAATTAAATACTATATGTAGTTCAGAGGTTGTATGACTGCCTACAAGGCTTTAAGTTCAAAGTTCAGTCTCCAACATTGCTGTAAACATATATTAAAGGCTCCCTATTTCTTAAGTATTTTATACAATGTGTGTATGTATCCACATTACAGATAAGAAAACTGAAACTCAAAGGCTCTTGTTAAAAGACTTTCTGAGGATGGAAATACCAACACAGCGACAGACACCAGCAGCTCTGTGACCATGCTGGCTTGTTCATTTTTTGCTCCTTTATTAGCTCAGCAAATACTCAGGAATGACTAGCTGCATGCAAAGCTCCCTGCTAAATGATGATGAGCCTGCCACAGGCACAGAGGGCACTGCTTTCGATGACTAAGGAGGGCTCAGAACAAGCAGTGAACATTTAAGGGAAGGTAGTTCATAGATTCACAAAGCCGCAGAGAGTCAGTGCAGGTGATGCGATTAAAGTGAGCTGAAGGCTTGGATTTCACGCGTGGGGGAGGGATGGGCAGAAAGAGCCTTCCTGAGGGTCCAAGAGGCTCTGACAGCTCCCAGGCAGACAGAAAGTCTGAGCTCGGTGGGAGGGGAACCAGAAAGACAGTGTGTGATGCTGAAAAGTGGGACTTGAGAGTGGGAGGGCAGGACTGGAGTTCAGGGCAGGACAGGAGTTCAGGGCAGGACTGGAGTCCAGCGCAGTCCTGTCCAATCAATACTACAGAGACTTTCACTCAGGCGCCCCAGTTACCTTTAAAGCAAATGTCAAAATCCAAACATTTCCCCATGTTTTCTCTTCCAAGGTTTCATGCCTTAGTAAATGACTTTTCTGTTTCTTCAGCCTCATGTAGAAGGGCTTTCTTCCTCTCTCATTCTTGTCCCCAGCCAACCAGGAAACAAAACAAACCCGGTCTTTCTTCCACCAACCTTTTCACGGCTCCCTGACAACGCTACTTTCCTAAATCAGGCCCCTCGGAAGTTGACTGGATATAACATGCCTCTCTATACTTGCATCTTTTCAACATTATCTACTGCTGATTATCTGCAGAGCTATACTGAGAATTAATTTGTGACTAAAGTAAACAAGAGCATACACTTGGGTGTTTTATCACATCTTAGCTCTGCCAAGTTCCTGAACAACACTGCTCGACTCGAGATAAATAGCAAAAGACATTCCATATCAGAACAACAGACAATGTGGAAACATCTTTGAAGGGGGTCCTAAGAAAAAGTATTTCAGCATTATTGCTCCCTTCAGTACCAAGGGTATTATAGATTCAGCTGAACATAATTCATTGCTTACTTAATAAGCTCACATTGTTTTTAAAGGATATAAATAGAAAAGAAGACATAGTTCTCTAACTCTATAACTCAAAATTTGGTGGGAGAAACAAACCCATATATTTAATGGAAAGCATGTTGTGATTGCTACAATGGTATAAATCAAATGTTTGAATATTCCATCAAGAGGTGAGACTGAGTAGATCTTACAAACTGTCATAAAACAGCTAATTTGAGGACAGCAAGATGACTCAGAGGGTACGGCCACTTTCCACTAAACCTGAAAACCTGGGCTGAATCCCTGGGTACCACTGAGAAAAGGAGAGAACCAACTCCTGCAGGGAATCTTCTAATTTATACACACACATACACACACACACACACACACACACACATGCACACGAACACGCACACACATACACATATACACACATACACATACAAACACACATATACACATATACATACATATAACACATATATACACATGCACACATGTGCACACACACCTATGCACACATACACACATTTACATGCACACATATACACACATACACACATGTAACACACATATGCATACACACACAAACACACACATATACACACATACACACATATAACACACATAAACACACACATACACATACACAATGTGCACACACACTAAGCCATGTTGGAAACAATGGAAAACTGACCCCTTTCTTCATGTCAGACATAAAAGTCAGGGCCAGATGATTAAAGACATCACTACAGATAAAAGCAAAAAAAAACAAAACAAAACAAAACAAAAACAAAAACAAAAACAACAAAAAACAAAAACAAAAAACAAACAAAAAAAAAACCAGTAAAATGTCAGAGCAAACAGGAAAAAGGATTGTTGCAACCTCAGTTTCTCTTAATATACTAAAAGCACCTAAAAAAGAAGTGATAGGTTCACATACATTCACCCTGAATGCCTTTTCATCAACAGATACCGCAAAGTGAAAACGCAAGTCACAAACTCTTCACAGGCACACATAATTAACAGAGGCGAGG
This sequence comes from Hylomyscus alleni, assembly GCA_019843855.1. Taxonomy (NCBI): domain Eukaryota; kingdom Metazoa; phylum Chordata; class Mammalia; order Rodentia; family Muridae; genus Hylomyscus; species Hylomyscus alleni. The sequence continues at coordinate 2,889 of JADRCC010516464.1, forward strand.
CAACTAACAGACTCAAAAAACTCACAAGTTAGAGAAATAAAAGCTGGGCTTCTTAGTCACATTGCTAAAAGATAACAGTGGGTCTCACCAGTGTCACCACAAATGCCCGACTCCATTATCATCTTTTTTGGGGTTCCCTCCATCACTAATGCTTTCTATTTTTGCTTATAGCACTAGATTTTTCCCTTTAAAGTATTTATTTTGCTCTTTGAGAAGAATTCCATCACTTTGTCCTTTTCCTTTCTCCAAACCATCCCATCTACCAAGTCTTGCTCTCCTTCAAATCCGAGGCCTCTTTTTTTCTTTAACTGCTGTAACATGCATATTTGGGTATATATGTTCCTAAATACATAAGTAAGGCCTGCTCAATTTATAGATGCCCCTGTATGAATATGGTTTTTATGGTTTTAGAACGTGTTATTTGTTATTACATACCCAACTGATGTTCTCTTCCCTGGGATAAACTATTTCTCACTCTCCCAGGATTCATCAGTCTCCCATGGTTTCTTGCACAGGGTTGAGGTCTCTTGGGCTTTCCTTCGTCACATTAGCATGTTTGTTGTTGCCATTTTCTTTGTTGTGCTCACGTTTATGCAATCATGTTAGGGAAACTTTATGGATATAACTTCTGACATTACTAGGATACACAGTCTCACAGCAAAAGTTCTAATCCTCTGGCTCTTACCATCTCTCAGCCTCCTCCTACACAATGATTTCCGGGCCTTAGTCGCAGAGTTGTGTTGTAGATGTATTCCCTGGAGACTAGGCTCCACAACTCTGCATTTTGTTTGGTTGTGGTTTTCTGTAATGACCTCTATCTACTGCAAAGAGAAGTTTTCCAGATGAAGGGTGAGGACTATATTTTCAGTGAGTAAAGACACATATGTAGAAATTAGTTAGAGATTATTCTGGTTGAACAAGGTAATGGCCTCATTACTTCACTAGCCCTCAGTGGCTGCCCATGCTTCCAGTCCCAGGCATGGCATCCCTCTTGATGAGCCGAGCTTAAGTCCAATAAGAAAGCTGATGGTTACTCCTAAGGTATGTGTGTCACTATTGTATCCTTGGGGTTATCATACCGTGCTGGCTATTCTAGTGGTTCATAGGTGTCATCGCTGAGTAAGACCACTGACTGTTTGCCTCCTTTGGAAGCTGGAATGAAGCCTTCTGGTACCATAAAGCTCATCATCATGGATGAGGCTTTCAGGTTAGCTCCACAGAAGAAGCCTCTGTGCCCATGGGGACTTAACCTGGACCTCTGTGATAGCAACTTGGGGGCAACAATAGACTATCATATTTTGAGTCACTTAGACAACCCTGAGCAACAACTCAAGAGAATTCTTATACCTGGTGTCAGGGATTTGTTAGATGATCAGTGGGTTTTGGAGAAAGCACTAGGACCTCAGGTGGGAAATTTTTATTTAAAACACACATGCACACTTAAACACATTGCAGGTATTTTTAGGTAGGTATCTAATAGTATAAATCCTTAAGATTTATTCAGACACTCTTACTGTTGTTTAGCCCTCCTTCTGAATCCCCTTCTCCCCTGCCTAATTGATACCCCCAGTTTTCTCATACCCACATCAGATCAACGTTACCCTGCTATTCCCTGCTCTATTCTCCCCACCCCAAACCACCGAGACAAGGGCTCCCTTTTGCTTCTTACTCCAGGATATTTACTCACATCTAAAGATTTGGAGTTAGGAACCTCAGAGGAGAAAAAAAAAAAAAAAACACGTGATACTCCCATGAATTTACTTGCAAATTTCAGGGCTCTACTTCTCTTCACAGCTGAATAGCATTCTGTAGTGTATGTGTACCACGTGTTCCTTATTTGAAAGCTGAAGGCCTTCCAGGTTGTTTCCATTTACTGGCTATTGTGAATAGAACATCAACTAACATAAATGAGCAGGTATCTGGGGAGCAGGGTGTACGTTGGGCATATATCAAAGTGTGGTACGCCTGAGTCATCTGGGAATCCTCCACACTGATTTCCAGAGCTACTGAAGCAGTTTGCATTTCCACCAACAGTGGAATTTCCTCATAACCATTCCAGAATTTGTTATTGGTTGTCTGATTGATCTCTGCAATTCAGGCTGCAGTAAAATAGAATCTTGATTTTCACTTCTGTAATTTTTAGGAAAAAAAAAGAAATATTTTTGAAATATTTCTCAGCCATTTTTTTCTTCTTCCTTTGAGGACTCTGTTCAGGACCATTTTTTTTAAGTTAGTCACTATTTCTGTCCCATGTACAGCAGACATTGATTCCCTGCCATTTTGTGGGATTCCTCTTCACCGAGTTGATTATTTCTTTAGCTGTGTAAAAGTATTTTACCTTTATGAAATCCCACTTGTTAATCATTGGCCTTAATTCTTGGGCAAATGGGACCCCAGGCTAGATATGTGGATTTAAGGAGGGTGCATGGAGAGAGGATAGGATTCTTATAAGCACAGTAACCAGGCTAGACCCTGGAGAAAAATTAAACTGATTTTTCTTTTTTTATGAAAACAGTTTTAGTAGAAGTGTCAGCAAGGGAAGAAATCTGTCCCCAGGATACATGAGGTGCATTGTGCCGCTTCTATAAATAAATCCAAGTGTAGGGCCAGAAAAATGCAGACAGCAACACGGGACCATTAGAATAACTAATTGGTTATTAGTTATTAGACTCCCATGAGAGGCTAATTTCTACTGCTGACAAGGAAGCCCCCATCGTCTATTATTCCATCATCAGTATTCCCTCTTGTCTATTAGCAGGCCCTGCTTCCCGGGTGCACCTGCCCCCACAGTGACTCATCTGTGACATACCAGAGAAAGCTCAATGTCTGGACATGACAGTCTCAGTCTCCAGGGCCAACTTCCCAAGAAAGAAGGAAACCAGCTCAAGGCAGTGTAAGTGATTCCTCAAGTATAGATTCAGTGCACCTTGATCCTGAGCCAATCTACCATGTACAGTCTACATGACAGACCCAGCAGCTTCCCTGCTCTCAAGGCTAAGCAGCAACTGCTTTATACAGGAACAGCAGCACTATGGAAAGCCTTTTAGATAAGGATACTTGCCAACAGCAACATATCACATACTATGCATTAACCACCTGTCAGATATCATTATATACAGACCTATATGTGTTCAGGGAGATGTTTGAAATAGTCTGGGAAACAGGCATAAGGGAGAAAGTCCTTCTTAATTATGACTGGCCTACTCAGCTTCATGGATTTCCTGTCATGATTTCCAGGTGCCCTTTTTCTAACAGCCTCGGCCAAGGTTATGTGACTTTCCCTAGGGAGATTGGAACAAACATCTATTCACCATAGATAGATTACCAGTGACAGACCAAAGGAACAATTCCACTGAAGTGTAGCTTAGTGAACTGGTGAGTTTATTGGGGTTACTGACATAACTATGGATCACCCACAGGCAGCTGCTTCACCAAAAACATAGCTGCATGTGCTGGCTAGTAGTTTGTCACCTTGACATAAGCTAGAGTAATGTAAAAAGGAACATCAATTAAAGAATTTCCTCCATCAGACTGGCCAACAGACAACTTCTTGGAGTATTTAGTAGATGAATGGTTGGTGTGGGAGGGTTCAGTGCACTTATATGACCCTTAGCAGGTTATATAAGAGAGTAGCCTGAGCAAGCCATGGAAAGCAAGCTAGTAAGCAGCACTCCTCCATGGCCTCTGCATTGGTCCTTACCTCTGAGTTCCTGCCCCGACATCTCTTCAGGAATGATGGTGACAAGTTAGCATAAGCCAAATAAAGCATTTCCTCTCCTGGCTGCTTTGGGTAATGATGTATCTCAGCAATGAAGCCAAATCCTAATGTCCAGCATGAGTGATGAGTCTCAAGAGCTGCATCCCTTGAATACCCTGAAGAATTTACAGATAGCTTGACAAGTCAGAGAGTTTCTTATTCGGGGTGATAATTACTATTTATGTAACTTTCCCAGAGCCTTTTGAGGTTTGCAAATATCAGGAAATTGTGAGTGATTTACTTCTTGATCATTGTCAATTTTGTTTACTTCCTGAGCCTTGCAAGTTTTGTTTACTTCCCAAGTCATAAGGAGCATAGCTCCAAAACAGAACGTATCAATTCAAAGGAAAAATTGCTATCCAATGCCCTTTCACCCCTTGAAACTATGCTAATAGATTATTCTATTCCATCCTATCTAAAACCTGGCTGATTTAAGATGCCCAGGAGGTGACTTAGCTTCTCGCAGAGCAGATAACCGACATTTGTGTGTTGCCAAACCTCCCACACCACTTAAGTCCCAAACTTACGGTCTTCAATATTTCTGGGCCAGCTCATCACTCAACTCTAAAGAGCTCCCCTCAGATCATAGCTGATTGAAGATAAGATTTGTTGTGGTCTATAACTTCTCAATCATGTCCCAGCTCTCATCTCACCAGCCCAAAAGGATTCTAAGATGTTGGAATGTTGGTACCTGACATGTCAGTGTAAGCTTCCCAAGGATAATGTCATTTGGAGAAAGTGAGAGAGTTGGTATGGAGCTTTGCCTGTTATCATGTGCTCCTCCCTCACATCCTGTAGATCTATAAACATCTTAGTAGCGTTCATTGTTCAAATGGAAAACACAGAGAGACTCAAAGCACACACTAATGACTCCCTCTGACCAAGGTAATTTAATGTTACCTTCAGCTGGGTTAAACCATACAGAGTCTTCTTCCTAAGTCTAAGACCTCTGTTTTCATGGTGGTATTTTAAAAGTTGTAATTTATTACTCTTTGAGTAAATATGCTTTCAACTCATTTGTCAGTTTTACAAACCTGGACTATCTTTCTCAAATACTTGGGAGCCATGTACAACTGCAGCTCCTCACCTTCCAGTGAAAGGGAGTAGAGAAACTGAGTTCAGAAGGCACCTAACATAAATTGCAATTTCTTTAACACCAAGGATACTGATCAAGGGCAAGGAAACAAAGCTGTATGCTGCGGTTAGGTAAATGTTTGTGTTCTGTTATTTTGAAAATTTTAGTACCAGGCAACTATATTGGAACAAACATCTAAGCAGACCCTGGCAAAAATGATTAGGCTGGAGAGAGCCTAGAGAAAATGACAATGTCCAGATAATATTCATGACATAAGACAAAAAGAAGTTGGCTTAAGGGAACTACAAGATGAGAAATGCCACCACAATCTATTCTTAGAGTGAATGTACTTGGAGCTAGAGAATAAGAAGAGCAGTGAATAAGTTAGGAGAGAGATTAGGAAGCTGCCTATGAAACAATGACATTTATGCTGACACCCCAGGATAAGAATGTGCTGCTGATGTCAAGGATTCAAGGAAAGAGCATGCTTGAGATTCAGAGGCAGTTGGCACATATCAGTCAAGGATCAACAGTACCTGGGAGGGAATACATTTTACAGTGGCTCAAGGTCAAAACATGGAATGTGAGAAAACATGAAAAAAACTAAATCCTAAGAGACAAAAGGGGACATGGAGACTCTGTTCTGAGAGTTAAGTGACCATCCATGTGAAAGTATTGGGTGACTTTGGGCAAAATGTGGCTGTGGAAAGGAACCAGAGATAAGCAGACAGACAAACAGAACAGGTAAATAGTTTTAGATGTAATTAAAGCCATTTGCCTATAGTTAAGCTATGGAAGGTGCAATAAAAAGAACCCAATTGCTGGTTCACCCACATTGACCCCTGAACACCCCCCCCCGGCTCTGGTACCTCTGAATCTGAAAGATAGCTCACAGACTAGGTTGATGTGATTATTGGCATGCTGTGTGCAGAGCACACAGCTTACAGAATTGTTTCAGCACTTGAGAAATCAAATCCTCACAACATTGGAGCCTCCACTGACAGACTAACCTCATCAAAGTCCTTGCTGGGTGACAACAGGTGTACAAGAGTGATTCAGAGTGTGAAGGCATTTCAGAAGAATAGTGAGTGTTCCAAGTGTAAGGAAAGTTTAGGAAAAACATATTTAACTTATGCATGTAAATAATTTATGAGTAACAACTTTTAGAAGACTGTGTTGAGCTAGTTTTAACTTAGCATGCACAAAACTCTGGGGTTCAACTCCTAGTACTGCATAGTGAACACATGATAGAACGCACCTATAACCTCAGTATCAGGAAGATGAATGCAGAAGGATCAGGACTTTAAGGTTCTCAGTGGTCATATCATGAATAAAGCCAGCCTGTCTCAAAATGCCTAAGCAAATAAAACAATAACAAACAAGACTGTATCTTAGCATTTCTGGATAGGTTTTAATATATAAAAGAGGAAGTCTTGAACAATATTTTATTCATATTTTAGTAGGCATTTTTCTTTCTTGTCTATAAATAATAACAAGATTAGAGGGAAAATGAGTATTAGAGTCAGTGAAATAAGATATCCCCTTGATGTTCTCAAAAAATGAATACAAATTTGTGTAAATTTCTGAGACACACAAAGGGCACAAGTAGGGGAGAGAATAGAACTCTGAAAATGATAAAAATATTTTCAATTTATTTTATGTTGTCAACATTGATTAAACAGATACAATTGATAGAAACTAGAAACTACTGTAGCTCTCTTTTACTTCTATGACATATGCAAAACTCTACATAAACTACTTGTAAACCTAAGTTAGTCCAAAATTAAAAATGCTCTGCTGTCTTGAGACACCTTATCATGGTACCAAAAGGAGCTATGCAAACTGCCAATGAAGAAAAAACAAACAAACAAACAAAAAACAGTAGTCCTATCAAGAAGCAATGGCCATGAACAACAATGACCAGTAAGATATCCCCAAAGAGGTAATAGACCCACTTAAATCCTGCTAAACAATACCATCAAATTAAAGTTCAGTCCTACTCCATAGGAGGGACTCATGCCAAGTACTGTAACTGAGCCCCACTCCCAGTAGCTGGTCACATAACCTAGAAGAGAACCAACAACTACTCCTTCCCTAACCCAGTCTAATTAATACCCATCCTCATATCTAAGATAGGTGCAGCTCTCATGTCTCATCAAAAAAGCTTCTTTCTGCATTAGATAGAGATTGTCAGATAAATTCACAACTCTTCAAAATGTAGAGAACAACTGACCAGGATACCCAGCCCCAAATGATACCTCAACTGCATAATCCTACACATAAGGCTCAAGGAACATCTCAGAAGAGGAGGTGAAAGATCACCCTAGAGAATTAGGATATCTGCCAAGGGATAAGACATGACAGGGAAGCTGTGAAATCTCAACAATATGATTGCCTAAAAAAGATCTGGAAAATGACAACTACAACTGACATTGCCAGTGCAGATGGGAAAAATCTCACAAGTCTTTCCCCCAGATAAAGAGCTACAGGTAATTAATTAATGGCTGCTGAGAGAAAGAGAATCAATCTTCTCCTGGGATGATCCCTTATAGGTTATCCTTATGGGGTGATCCCACGTGGTCAGCCCTAAACCCATATGGGCAAGACTATGAATGAACTCACACTACAAAAAAATAAAATAAAATCAGTAAATATGAGCTTGAAAGAATGGCTCAGTCATTAAAAGCTAGGTTCATAATCAAAGCATCAAAAATAAATAAATAACTTTATGACAGTCCAGACAAAGTAGAAATAACTGAAACAGAACAAGATCTATAGTCATGACCGCGAGTGAGATTAAATGCTAATTGTTCATAGAGGCAATTGTATGAGAATTAATAAGGATAAGGGGGAGTCAAAGGGAAAGACAGTTGTAAATAATAACCATTTACAACATGTAAGATAGACTGCTATTTTATATATATATCATTTACTCCTTCTAAAATTTCTATAGATATATTGAAAATAAACTCCAAAACAAACAATGTTTTATTATGTAGCTGTAACCAAGAAAAATAGTCAAAATTCTTGTCATATGTCAACAAAAAATTCTCTGGAGATATTAAGTATAAAAATTTAATTTTCAATGCAACTTACAAAATAAGGTACCATTTTAAAAGTATCTTACATTAGGAGACATTTTTAAATATTACCAAGAGAGTAAAAAATATTTCATTAAAGAGGCAGGGAGATTTCTGAGTTCAAGGCCATCCTGGTCTACAGAGTGAGTTCCAGGACAGCCAGAGCTATACAGAGAAACCCTGTCTCGAAAAAAAAAAGAAAAGATATTTCATTAAAACAAATACAATGTGATATTTAATAGGAAGGCAGCCTAGAAAAAGGATAAACATCCCTTCCTAAATTATTTACACATCAATTTTCATTCCATTTGAAATCTCAGTATCACTTATGAAGAATATAACCAAGTGGTCATAAATTTGATGTTCAGACATATAAGAATAACAAAACATAATTTCAAAATTAAAATGAAAAATGTCTTTTGCCTTGTGCCAACTATTTTTAC
>JADRCC010516576.1:0-11439 GCA_019843855.1 Hylomyscus alleni
ACTTATCACATGAATTATAGACAGCTAAGTAAGATAAATGTGTGAAAAGCCCCTTCTATTGGAGCTAGTGCATCCAAGTTCAAGGAATTGTCAGTTTTTGCATTAGACTTGCAAAACTTGGGAACTAATTTCACCCAGAGCAATGACCCTTATTGGTTTATCATTATCAGTCCAAATGTGACATGGTACTGGGTTTACTGTTAGCCACCCCAGTCAAAACCACCATGAATCTCAAATTGTGACCTTATTTGGAAATAAATCTTGCACATGTACTATAATTAGTATGAAGTTTTCTTTACTGATTTGTGTTGGTCTCTGATCTAGTGGCTAGTGACCTTACAAGAAGAGGGAATTTTGTTTCAAATGCAGAAGACCTTGTGTTATCTGAGAATTGTTGTAAGTGCCAGCCAAGGAATACCAAAGACCTTTTCCCTGCTAAAGGCTAGGACAGTGGCGTAGACAGAGTCCTCCCAGTTTCTAAAGGAGCAGCACATTACTGCCCTGATTTAAGACATTCACCTTCCAAATCTGTAAGAACATATTTATTTTGTTAAAATCACAGTTTATCATACAGCCTAGGGAAAACTACAGTGTTATCTATACTAATTAAGAAAACAAATGCACAAAGAACATTCAACATTGTTGGAGCCATTATGCATTTACCCAAAGTGATTTTGTATTAGGTGAAGAAGAATAAAGGTCTCAATGTATAGTGGTTACAAATATTTTAATACTTACAAGAGCTCTAAGAATGAGATTTATCACTGAATTGCATATTGATGTTAGTACAGCAAGAATTAAAAACAAGATATTAGGTTTTTTATAAGAAGGTATTTGTTAAATTAGTTCCTTTCTAGCCTCATGATTTTGAGGAACTGGCCCCAGGAAACAACTGGAGTCTCTGTTTGACATAATCAGGTAGGCAAGTATACTATGGATTCATTTGAAAATGAACAATTGTGTTTTACGTAAGACATAAAGGCAATGTTGAGCATTGCACATCTCTCGCAAAGTGACTAAAATATTTTACCTCTACACAATTAGATTTATGTTACTCTGGAACAGACAAAATTTTCAAATAAAGGTAAGTAGTGACAACAACCAAATTCAAGGTTGGCTAGAATGATGATCTGTTCAGACACTGTGAAATCCCAACTAGTTTCGAGTTTCATTTGAGTTTTGCTTGTTTTGAACAAAGGTATGGCCCCAGAGTCCCCGACAATTTGTTTATAATGGTGTTGACAATGTAACACTCTCCAATGTGTCTCAGAAATAAATGACATAAAAATATGAATGCAAACATGAAAACTACACACACACAAAGCCCTCAGGTGGTTGTTAATTTTTGGTGCTATGTAATTAAACTAGTTTTTTTTAAATGTTATCTTTTACCAGTATCTAATTAGCAGAGCCATCTGCTGAAAGAGCAGTGGCCCATCTGCCTGAAATGTTGTTCTCCTCATTGTTATGAAAAGCATCCACCACTGCTTGTCCCAGTCTAATTAACTTCTCGTGCTGTAGAATGTGATAATACACAGCTTTGTTTATACACTTCTGAGAACTGTGGATTTATATGTATGGAACAAGTACATAAAAAGAGCCAATCTTTTTCTTCCCAACATCTGACTTACTCTTGAGATCACAGCTTCATTTGTCATGACTGGAGCATGTCCCTGTGCAGAATGATGAGACGTGTTATAGTCTACTGTGAAACAACAGATTGTTTCTCACATCCCTGGGTTTCCAAAATCAGTGTTCTGTTGTCATGTGTGCTTCTCTACTGATGTGGTTGTAGCACGGGCACTAGCATAAGCCCAAGATATACCACCATGTGTAAGCCCAAGCATACCACTGGATCCCAGATTTACCACCATGAAGCTATTATACCAGGGGAAGGATGCGGGTGCTGTTGTGTGCTCTGATCAAGCATGCAGTAAATTCTTTTATTTAAGATTTTGAAATAATTTTATTTCACAAATTTATTGCATGCATATTATATGTCTTCTTTTCTCTCACAGGAAGTAGTATACTTAGGAGATATTTAATGACTATTAAATGAAAAAGAGATGTCATGTAAGGAACCATAGCAAAAGTTTTAAATCTATTTAATATCACAGAAGATATGTATGTGTCTTAATAAAAAAATGGGCTAACTCTAAGAAACCTACATTTTTTATAAATATAGATCTTTAAGATCATTAATTTATTGAGTATCCAAGTTACCACTATTATTGTTTTATGTGTGCTTCTGCCATGTCTAATGAACATTGAACATTGAATATTCATGTTCTTTTCTCTCCTATAGTAGAAAAGGCAAAAGGTAACAAAAGTAAAGACTTTTTTTTTTAATTTTGAGGGTATATGACTGAGTTGTACTGACACTGGAAATGTACAGTGCCTTAGCATTTGTTTTGACTGCCAGAAAAATAGGTTAAGGGAGTTGGGGCCTAAACATAACTAGAGTAAATGTGAAGGCAAGTATATAGAATACTTCCTAAGTCAATTGTGGGCTTCGCTCCACAATAACGATTCATGTACAAATAACCAATTTCAGTGAGACTAGAACAAAGTTTGAGTCAAAGGTCTTTTATCAACAAGGATGGGTCCTTACAATAAAAGACAGAAATGAGCTCCATGGGAAGCTGAACTTGAAAAAAAAAGAGTGGAAACTTTGAGAAGCAAAATCTAATAATTCCATTCACCCCTATGGTCTTCTCCTATTGAAACATGTTTTCTGTAGCTGCCAGAAGACCAGCAAGGCAAAGTCTTGTTTGGTGCCCAAAAAGAAAAATGCTATAAGATTAATCTAGAATTCTTAATCCTCTTGTAAATCTAGAAGAATCTCCTTTCCAACTTCATTTCTTATAGAGTTGTGCAATACCTAACAACATGCATTCCTCACTCTCTTCTCTTGGTAAATTCCCACCATTAATATATAACTTCCTTTTCCGTCTCTTCATGAATAAGGTGAAGCCATAGAAATTCTAAACAGCCATGCTTTTTAATTAATCCTGGCTTTGAGACTTGTCGAAAGGCTGCTGATAGAGAAGGGCCTCCAGAAGTAGAAGGGACCTCCCTCTACTTCAAAGAAGAGAAATATCAATGTGTCCTGTCTTACTATTGGTCTAATAAGTGTGTGTGTGTAGTTACTGTTTTTCAGTATTCTGGACGAAGTAATGAAATATTTATGAAAACTCATACTCTTATTTTGTGCTATTTCTTTTCACTCCTTGTCCTTGGCCAATATTTATTTTGAAAATGTGAAGTCTACTTGAGCACCGGCTAGAATTGAGAAGCTGTTTGTTTACCAGCAACAGCAGCAGCAAGATCTAAGAACATTGATGGCATTTGATTCATATTCTCTCTTAATCCTGGGGCTCACCCTGCCGCCCAGACCTCTTATGTTTATTCAGGAGACTATTAATATTTTACCTTTTTTGCATTCCTCTCGGGTTTCCTATTTGGTAGACAAGGGCTCCATCCTCTGCTCTCTGATTAAGGTCCTACCAGGTCACTCAGCCTAAGTATGACTCCTCTACAGCTCAGGCAGGCTTGAAACTTATCATCCTCCTTATCAGACCTACATCAACATGTATGTCTTGTGTGTCTCCATGTGAGCACACACATGAGTTACATGCAACTGTGTGTGTATGAGCGTGCGTCAGAAACAGAGAAACAAAGAGAGACAACGAGGGTGGAGAGAGAGAAAGAGGAAAACCGAGGGGTGGGAGAGCCAAACTTGAGTATCATTTTTCTGATACCACCTATCCTGGGAGGTCTTATTTTCCTTTTTAACATGCTTTCTAACTTGCCTAAAACTCCCTGGTGAGCTAGACCACCTGGGCAGTCAAGCAGTCCTGCCTAATGCCACCTCCTCAGAACTGGGACTGTAAGCAAGTGTGCTCACACCTGGCTTTTGAAACAGTACTGGAGCTCATACCCTCCTGCCTTGTTTTCATGCCAAGCACTTTACTGACACAGATCTTCTTTCCATTCCCCGATATTTAACTTTAACAATATCACCAACTCAACAAGAGCCATTGAAAGCACCTCTTCCACTGAAGTGTTTCACCACACAGAAGTGCTCATAGCTGTGTAACAAGAACCCTTCTTTCTGTTCAATGACATCAGCCCCTTTGGTAATATAAGCTTAAATTCATAATGAGCTCTTTGTTGCTAAAGGCATGTATCGGCTCATCGATTCTGTTTTGTATTTAAATAAGAGCAAAAATGCAACAGGGAGTTTTCTATAAACAGATGTAAGAAAGGAGCCTACTAAAGGTCACAGAAGGATAGCAGTGAGTTTATTTTCATTTTTGGAGTCTGCATGTCACAGTGTTATGTTTACAGCTCTTAACTCTATGCTGGTATCTTCACTGTTGATGGAACTCTTTGCCATCCTCGATGGAATCCAAGGCAGTTCTTGCATGAGACACCGATTAGCCACCCCCCTTTCCCTGCCCCCACTGCACACTGACCCGGGAAAGGATCTCAGAATTAACACACTCTTATCTGAGGCCGTTGATACTGACTGTGTTCTTGATGGCTCCACGCGATCATAATAATTAAATGTGGCCATTGCTCCTGTTTGAGGAACACCAAGGGGGTTCTGTGTGGATTGTGTTCTCGTCGTCTCATGTTTGCTGAGAGGGATAACCCATCCTGCACAGAGTTGTTATGACTGCCTTTGTTGTGTATCAGTGTTTGGCAACAGCAGCCTGACCTTATATGCTCCTAGGTTTTGGAAACTTGAAGAACAATTCTTCCTAGCCGTTGGTGGAGGCTGATATTTTCCTGCATGTTATTTTACTTTGGTTTATATTGGGTTGAGTGTAGTTTCTTCTTTGACATTTTCTAACCTAAAAAGAAATAACATTGTGCCTCACAAGTTTTCCTGAAAATAACTTCACTGGTCCATAACTGAATCTTCAGAAATCTAATTTTAACAGCTAGAAAAAAAATTACAACAAGAAGATATGAAAAAATATATAGACGTCTCACATAAAAGTCTACATACCACAAAAGTAAGAGGAAAGAACAATAATTCAATGTTCGAACTGGTGATAAGTGACTCAGAAACTTAAGTTGTAAATCTTCAAAACCAGCGCTATCATCTTAAGTACCACAGTTCTGTTTGTGACTAGACCTGCTAATCCACCTGTCAACTTGATCAGCATGGGTTAGGTTTGAAAAGTTTGTCAAGTGCAAAACATCATGGTTTTAAATAGAGCTAGTGGCGGTGTGGAGATTGAAAATAGTCCCAGTGTTCTGCGCATGAACCAGTCATGCCCTGACTGGCACGTATACAAGTATTGTGATAGCTAGAATATGCAGAGTTATCCCTGGCATTATTCACGAGTGCTGATGCATGACACATTCTGCAATAAGCTCTGTGGCTTTGTGAGATTCAGGTGACTCTGTTTCATGGTCTCCTTTGCTGAGAGCTTATCCTTGTTTTCCAGAGCTAATCAATCTTGCTTACCAGTAACTGTGTCTAATGGTACTGCTATTATGACTATGAAGTAGACTCTAAAGAGGACAAGTCTTAAATATCTTAGTTTGAAAGTCAAATGTAAGCCCATGACTTGATGCCCTGTATTTGGCATTAATTTTATGCTGGACTGAAGGAGCTAGCACAAGGGTGAACTGATATGAGGTAGTCTAGTCACCAGGACCCGATTATTTCCCCCCTTCCCTGAAAGCCCTAACTTTTGTTTGGTCTCTTTGCAGGCTGTGGAGTGGGAGTGTGATGAAGCCACCAAGAAGGCCTGTTATAGCAAGGGCAAATCAAAGGTAAGGACAGAGCAGTGTACAGATACCCCACCATGCTCTAGGGACTGTATATAACATATCTGGTTCCCTGCAAGATGAGGGGTACATAAAGAGGATATGTTCCATGTCTCAAACTTCAGTGGAAATGAGTCACAGCAAACAAGCATTTCACAGAGGGTCAGAAGTCAAGCTAAGACCTAATTTGTACTTTGAATCACTATATAAGATTCCAAATAAACTATGACAATGTTAGAAAAATACAGGAAATAATTTTAAAATAGCATTTAATTTGCCGCTTCTATATTTTGTAGTTAACTACAGAAAGTAGTTGAATCTTTGTATTATCTTGTGCTTTGCAGTACCAGGAGAGCAGGGCCTTGCATGTACGAAGCAAGTATTGGATACTTGCTCAATAAAATCATTGCATCAAAATTACACGAGATATATTCTTGATGATCTCCTCTATCTCCATCAGTGCTGAAGTCTACATTCCCACATTCTCATACATAGCCCACTGAGAGTTGAAGATGGGCGTGCACTGTCACGCTCACATGCAGACCTCTCACACAACTAGGGATTGGTAACACGCACCAGACCTCATCTTTCCAGGAACTCTGTCTGCCTTTAGAAAAAGACTTCTGTTTCCTGAGGAAACTGCCTGGCAGCTACTCCACAGGCTTACTGCTCTGGTTCTGTCCGTGGCTCTGCCTCTCCAATGCTGACTGCACTTTGGTTCATGGGGAAATGTGGGCACATACAGAGGGGCAGAGTTGGCCTCGGGACCACAAGCATGAGGCCCGACACAGCCAAGAGTGAGCGATAGCAGGTGGTCCTCATCTGTGTGTTGATAATGAGTGCAATGCTCTGCCTTTTCCTCTGGTGATGGTGCTTGCTTCCTGCCCCTTAGGACAATGGTTCTGAGAACTGGGTGTTGATGCAGAGCTCTTGGGTACAGAAGAAAAAGTGGTGGTAATAAATCATAAACTTAGCCAGGACAACATGCATGAATACAGAGAGGGATGGCGGGACAAGAGAAAGAATGAGAAAAAGGAAGCAGAGGAGTAGGGGGAGGGAGTAGTGGAAAGAATCTAGAAATGGATAGACATTGTTTATCAGAGGATATTTAATCATCAGAAATACCTCTGAGCTAAATCATTAAAAATTTACCAAACTGTAATAGTAGCTCCAGGTTGCAAAGAACCAGAATATGAAATACTCCCAAATAAATGGGTGTACAATGGTATAAATAAAAACATACCAGAGGACTCTGTGAAACTGCTTAGTGAGTTTTATAAAGCATAGCAATGTTTGGGGATATGTGGCGAAGGCCTCCCTGTGATGCTGAGTCTCCACGCAGTGGATATGTCATAGGACTGGTATTTATCTCCACTAGCCAGGTTTTCCTAGCATGAATCAATCCCTTGTGTGACTTTTCCTGAGGAGCCACGAACAAACATCTCCCAAACCTCAGGGAGTAGGGTCGTGAACCTTGGAAGTTTCCTCAATCTTGCATGTCATCGTCTTCTCCTTACCAGGGAAGGTGGCAGTCTTGAGGGGATGGGTACCTTTTCCTAAAGGTCCTAAAGGTTTCCCTTCAACCCTGTATCCTAAGCAGTCAGCTGAGTCGGGTGGGTTACATGGGGAGGGGATAGTTAAAGTCACTGTTTACTGGTGGACACACTGGACTTTCTTTCTAGAGTCTCAGCTTTAATACAGTGCTTGGCCTGGTGACACCATCACTTTTAAGAAGGCCTGGGCACTGACTGTTAACCTGGTTAAATTTCTCCTCCCTTAGGGTGTTTCTTTCCTCCCTGCCCTTTCCTTTTTATCTTCACTTTGCTTTTGGCGACTTTCTCTTACTTCTTTTCTTATTTTCTGTGTCAGGGATTTGCACCAGTAAGCAGATAGCCTACAATGGATTTTGTTGACAAGTCACTGAGTCTGTGTCTGAAAATGTGGATTTTTGGTTTAGATTTTGATAACCTCAGAGCTGAAGGCCCTGCCCCCACACTGCCTTCACACTCAGGAGAACCCTATTCTCTCCTGAGAATTCTCTCCTGTCAATCCCCTATTTCTATGAACATTGTTCCTTGACTGCATGGCTCAACTCTTACAGCACAGCTTTGGTGTCCCAACCTTCATTCCTTCAGTTATCAGTCAGGGAAAGCCCTGTGGCCATCTGTCTTTGCCCTGCCAAGCTGTGTTAATCATCCTGCCCTGGGCCACAAGCTGTGCCAATGGTTTCTTTATAGCTCTAGTGCCTTGCTGAAACCTTTTGGCACAGAGTGGAAGTTAGCAACAACCGTGTATGAGTAAATGAATTCACAGGCATTCAGCTTATCACCCTCACCACTTTTGATGGTGGTGACACAATGTCTTTTGGAGGGGATATCCTCTCTTTTATACAGTAAGTTTAGCAGCTTATCTACCTGTGCTCACTATGGCATGGCAACTCAGAATAACCAAATTTGCTCCAGGAGAATCTATGCTTTCATTTATTTAATATAAACAAATTAGAAATTTTTGCATTGTTCATTTTTTTCCCATCCCCTGAAATATTTTTGTATTTCACCAGGAATCTACTTACATATTTGGTTCACAGACTTTTAAAAAAAATGCTAATAGTTAATTCTATTCCTCTTCCTAGACTTCCATCTCTATGTGGTCCTTGTGAATTAGAAAAGAACACTAAGACTTGTTCGACAATGGGGTTTCTGAGTGTGTCTTTGTAGCATAGTCTACAAGCCTTTAATCAAAGCATAAAGCAGTTTCTATTTTCTAATGTACTATTGCTACTTAGGGAAATTGTTCAGCTGAACCCACCAGTCCATGTTTCACCTCCAGCTGTGACCTATGGTTAATTTTGTATTTAGAAATTAAATAAATTTGTTAGAATAGTATCATCTATGCACAGTAGGTAATACACCCTGATCCAATGAAAGGGCCAATTTTCAATACACAAAATAGAGTTTTCCTAATACAAATAAAGGAAATGAGGAATATAAATGCACTTACATCAAGTCATCCTATTATATTTCATAGATTTAATGAATTAAGAATAATGGCAAATTTTGGTAATTATATTAATTCTAACTGTGTGTGTTGGATCTTTAAGACACATATTAAAACAAATGAAGATAAATTTCATACACTATATATTATATGCAAGATCAATTATATTTTATTTTAGGCTGCATTAAATATAATGATGAATTTATCTAGAGTTTTAAAAAGCAGTGTTCCATTGAAATCAAATTTAGTTCATGCAGCTACTTCTTGAGTTCATCCCTGCCTCTGACTGTAACTCCTGGAGAGGTTGAGTTAGGCACATTAGAGTCCCTGGGAGACTCTAATGGGGACAGCCTGGTATAAAAGTGAGGCCACAAACAAAACAAAACAAAACAAACCTCAGGAATGATGTGCAGTAGGACCTTATGTTTACAAACTGAAGTGGAAGCTTTATTAACATGTTAGAATAGATAACACGGTAGCCTGGTCCAGGAGGTGAGAGCAACGGATGCCTTATCTCCCTACCTGAAAAAGTCCTCCATCCTTAGTTGGCATCTCTAAGTCCTCCAGCCTTAGTTGACATCTCTAAGTCCTCCATCCTTAGTTGACATCTCTTTTTCTTCCCTCAAGTGGGCACTGGCATGATTACTATCCAGTGAGGAACCCAAACACAGTACCTGGAACACATAAAAGAAAGAAAGTAGGACAATGTCTAGGAATGGGAGAAAGCATATTGATGCCCGTGCTATCAATGAGCAGGCCCTGAATTCAGACATCCCAAAGAACTCCAGGCTGAGACAAGTAATGATTCCATTTGACTAAAATATAGTGCTTCTTTGGAGGAATGGAATTCAGGCTTTTTGTAGTGGTCATGAATTTAGAAGGACAATTCAAATACTTTAATAAATTTGCTTGTGCCATAGTTTTCTGGGAATGTGCACAGACTATAAAGTCTCCCTTCTCCCTGTAATAAAAAGAACAATGTGAAAATGTGATGTTTTAAAAATGCAAAAAATGCAAGCATTTTGACTGAAGGCAGTTTGTTCCTACTCTCTCTATAGTCATGTGTGCTATACTTGTATGTCCTGTATTGTACACTACATTTCACCCCCCCCAGCCACTAAGATTGGATGTCTAGAAGGAGATGAACCTGAAAGGGGCTACTGCCTGCACTTACTTCTTCTCTAGTGAGAACATTCCTCAACTGGCTGCTGAGCTCAGGATAATAAATATGACAACTTTTCTCCCCTGGCATTGCTGGGTCAAGTGCAAGCAACCTTCCATGTAGTAGGGGCATGAAATTTATAATCTAGGGAGTCAAGGTCATGAGAAGTTACCCAAACCTTTGATTAAGGCTTGCAAGGAAAGTAGATACTGAGATTGCAGATTCTGAATAAGGTCCGAGCTTTAATTTACCTCTAGACTTTTCCACTCACTATGGCTCCAGTGCTCTAAGTATCCATGTACATTAAAGCTGGGGAGAGAAATCCATTTTTATTGATGCAAAAGAGCAGTATAACAAGATCCATTGCATTTCATTGTCTTTGAAATATGTGTTATTGAAATCAAACTGTAGAACTCTTTAAATACATTTCACATAAATATTATTTTAGACACAAATAGCCAATTGTCTCAGCCTCTAACAAGGGTGCCTTGTCTGTTGTCAGTTCTTGTGTCTGGACTCAGCTGCCTCCCCTCCCCAAACCCCTCCCAGCCCTGTGGCATTTAGGGACTACACAAAGGAAACATAAGTAATTATTAAGGGGCTAAAAGAGTTGCTTTGTATTTTTATGACATTCCATAAATTTCAAATTGTTCTTGTTCATGATCTCATTTCAGTATTTTTGACACTAAGTTCTTAGAATTATTTTGCTAATCAGTGGGAGAATTTGGATTAGAATCCAAGGCTCTGTGTATTGTTATTCTTTTTGCGTGCAGTGGTCCTGCTTCCTCTGCTGCCAAAGCATGTTTTTAAAGAGCCTAACTCCTACTGGCTAAGAAAAGAAAGACATGTTGCCTTCTGCCTGGGTGCATGGTGCTGAAGGACTGGAACTTGACATTCTTACCTGAAATGCTGATGGAATGGCTATCAGTTTAACCGTGTGTGTAGGATACTCTAGACCCATCTATATGTTGCACAATTGCTTTAAGAACTTTCATCTTGGATACAGGCACCTTATGAAGATTGTGCACACCAGATACTCTATGTGTGTGATTTTTATTATTTAAAAGTATTTTTCTTTACATTGTTTTCTAAATAACAAAAGATCTGTTTATATAGGATTCATACTATTTTGGTACTAAAAAATCTATAGATAAAAAACGTATGGTAAGATATGTGAAGCTTAGAGGCGAATTCTGCATCTTTTTGTATGAGGGGTTTGAGCATCCTTATATTTTGTCACCTATGAAGAGTTGATTCTGGATTGCATCATAAACATGTATATACACACGTTTGTATATACACACAGATATAGATACACACGTATATAGTGTTCCTCTTCACTTGCAATGTACATAAAGATAATACATCATTAAAAGGAAGACAGGCTGTTTTCTCTGGAAGCACTGTGGGTAGCATAAAGCTGTCAGCTTTCCAACTGTGTTCTCTCCACTTTGGAATTCATTAGTGGTCCATGTGCTGTGAGGGGACACTAG
>JADRCC010516592.1:0-12250 GCA_019843855.1 Hylomyscus alleni
CACACACACACACACACACACACACACACACACACACACACACACACGAAAGACTAGAAGAAAATATGCCAAAAATATGACCAGTGATTACCCTTGAGTGATAAGGGTTTGAGGCCATTTCTATTTGCTCCTTTTTGATATTATCAAGCTTCTAAAAGGTGTTTTATTGCTGCAACATATTTATTATCTTTTTACCTAGCCAGCTATCTGAAGTACACATGTCTACCCATCCACCCAGCCAGTTCTTTTGTCAATTCTACCCTATGCTATGTGGAATAACAAATATCTGAAATCTTTCCCTTGACTGACCATCTCAGCATCTACTCATCCTTCTACTCATTCACCACCAGGGCAAACTCCAAGTACTTGCCCTTGATCACACAGAGCACAGGCTTCCAGCTCCACTACCCGTAGATATTAGATGACCCAGAATCACAGGTACCTTGTAGCTGACTTGAACAAGTTGGACAAAGATGGAGAGGGGCAGGCAGAGAAGAATGTCACTGACAAGAGCCCAGCCAAAGCCAAAGTCTCTGTGGATCGGGATGGGAGGGACGTAGCGCATCCATGAGATTTCATCCACATACACTAGGAAGACATCAAAAGTCACTTTCAGTAGCTAGCAAGGTCAGGAGAAAATGGACTCACCCTGCCAGCTCCTAGTGGCTCTCATTTATCTGTCTGTCCCTACACTCTCCACCCCAACATACAGACCTGTGGCTCTTACCTATCTCTGTGGAGAGTTCCATTTCTGCTTCCCAGGAGCTGCTTTCTGTGCTGCTTTTGGCTTCAGAGGTGTCCCAGTCATCTTCTGAGGAGGGCTGAACCCCTGGTCTGCTGGACTCCTGCTTGCCTGTTTTCCTCTCACTATGGAAAGTAGGCTGTTCCCCAGTGTGGCCGGCAGGATGCCCATACACCAGGTACCACAGAAACAGGTGCATCACCCGAAGGCGGGGCATCTTGGGAAGGAACCCTATGGAGCGCCCGAGCCCAGGAACTGTAGGGAGAAAGGTGTGGGCAATGCTTGAGCAACTCCAGACTGTGTTTGGTCTAGTTCATCCCACAGCTAGCATGGGCCACAGCTACCTAGGGTCTGGGTACCACAAGGTGATTTATATAGCACTATTCAGAACAAAGTAGACAAAGGTGACCGAGGATGCTCCTTACCTATTACAGGTTTATAATTTTTGAGTGGGGTTATGCCCATTTTCTCATCTGTCTTTTTCACCCGCGTGCTTTCTGGCTTTGAGGATGTGTTTGGGTCAGAGTCTGTTGATCTACTTGGGACTTGCGGTTCTTGGTTTTCCTCTTCTGCCTCCTCTTGGGGTGCTGGGGCCGGTGGAACTTTAACTCTGCAGTCCAAACATAAGGTGCAGAAATACATTGGAAGCAAAGACAAGGCCTATCTGCCAGGCCTGGGGTTTAAGATTCAACTGGTCAAGGGACCAGGCAGATGGCACAAATGAATGGCCTCCAAAACACGAAGCACTCATGTGGGACCTTCAGAGGCTGCTAGCCAGCAGGAAGGAAAAGGAACCTAGTGTGAGCTGTCTCCTGATGCTTCACAGATGCCAGTAACCAGCGACAAAAAAAACTAATGGCCAATTGTTCAGTTTCTGTGATCAACCACAGCAGTTCTACTACCAGGCAGTCGGTTCTCTGCCCAACAGGAGCCCAGTCACCTAAAAATTGCTCACTGGTGCATGTTCAGCCACTTAGGGTAAGATGATCGAGACTTCAAGAAAGCAAGTGATTTATGCCACAATGAGATTGAGTTTCCTACACAGAAGCATTAATGGGGAGTGCTCCAATTGGTTACATTTACCAGATGAATAAATATCAGGGCAGGCAGTATGGCTCAGTGTGAAAGAGTTGGCCTAGTGTATGTAAAGCCCTGGTCCCTTCTCCAGCACCATCAAAAGAAAGTTAAGTCAGAACAAAGAATGTAGAAGTGCAGAACTAGATCCCTATGTAGACTAGGTGAGTACGAGCCAGCAAACCCAGAGTCTCATAAAGTGTTATATATAGCCTTTGGAAGGCTGCTCCAGTGACTGCAGGCCTGGGCAGTTTAACTGTGAGTTCTTCCACTTGCCTGTTTGCTGTGCTTGAGTTGGAGATCCGGAAGCGAACTTGCTCAATAGCACTTCTCACAAGGGGATCATTCTGGTCCATAGATGGGTGCACGACCAGATCTACCTATGGGAAGAGGTTGGAGTGTCCCAGAGGGCAGGGCAGGTTTGACCTGAGGTTCCACAGCAGATATTTCCAACACACCCTCAACTCAGAGCGAAGCAGAATACATGGTAGACAGTTTGCTGTTTCAGCTGCAGGTATCTGAATTTCTTAGGGACCGTGTCACCATGTCTTGGACTACAACCACCGGCCCTACAGTGTCCCTGACCAGGCTGTCACAGCTCATCAGCTCTTCTGATAGCCAAGGCAGCTCTCCACACACCCACTCCTCTGAGTTTCCTAACTGCACAATAATCTGGAAAGGTGAGTGTGGGTAAGAGCAGTCTCCCTGGGTGGTGCACCTCCTCAGCTGCCAGAGGACGTGGGGCTGCTTTGTTGTTAGCTCTCCCTAGAATCCAGGCAGAATGGTTATGAGTGGTTGCTGTTCCTTGAGTCAGGGGGATAAAATGTGGGAAGTGAGTAGGAGTGAGGACACTAACTTCAGCACTGACAGAAGTGGAACAGGTTGGGGAAGCATGAGTGGTGAGACACAATGGACTGGGTGCCGCAGGAGCAGCTTTCTGTGTTGCTGTCACTGCAGTGTGAAGGGCAGCAGCTGTGGGGGCTGGGATGGGAAGCAGCAACCCTGGGCTCCACTTACCACCGGTAAAAGGGAAAGCCCACACCCACCTCTGCACTGTATCCACCTATACTGCTGACTTCTTTGTGAGACCCAAATGAGATCCAGTTAGGCAACTTCTCAGCGAACTGAAAAGTACTTAGAGATGGCAGCCCCTTTTGGCCCCTTGTCCTAGGCTTAGCAGTGAAATCCTCAACAGCTAAGGGTTACGGGGAAATATAGGAGCATCAACAGCCTGTGCCACGCAAGTCCTATTAGAAAACAAGTCTCAGCAGTGACTGTCAAACCCAATTCAGAAGCATACCAGAGTTTCTCCATGTGCTGCTCTGTAGCTGGAGGTTCCACTTCCATACTTTCATTTCTGTGGTTATGTGACCCTAACCACTGACCTCATTCCCTCCCTCAGGCTTTGATCTTGTCTAGCTAGCCTTCTAGAATGGCACCAGATAAGCCAATCCTGAGGCCAGATAGTCTCCCCAGGTCCAAACTAGGAGGGGATTTGTTGCCCTTGACAGTGACACCAGGGAAGTCTGACAGAGTAGCTTCTGGAAAACTTGCTGACGTCATAGGTGTCCCTGCTGATGGGGTTTCAATGTGTTCTTCAGTGAGGAAGGTTGGCATATGACTGACCACCACTTCTCGAGTGGATTCATGGCAGACAGCTGTGGATGAAGGAGCTAGGTCAAGGAGATTCGATGGCTTTATTTTGAGGTGACTTGCAGCAGATATAAAAGCCCATGAGTCCTGTCTACATGCAACAGCTAACATTATCTCTTAAGTCACTTTTTAGTATTGCTGTATGTATCTCAAAAAAATAAATAAATAAAAGATTTGTGAAAGCAGCAATGACCTTGTCCATTTAGGAGTGAAACTAAGTATCAAAGCAGGGCTCCTTTAGAGCTAAGAGAAAATCTAGTCAGACATTACTGGGCTGTGAAGACAGTCTCACTGCTTTCAGCCTCAATGTCCAGTACACCATCCCAATTACTCTGACCCTGAAAAATCGATGCTGTAAAATGCGTGCAAACCTGCTGAGCTACAGTTACTATGGAAACAGCTCCCATCACCGTGCTACAGAAACAGACATATGGAGATGGAAGAAACAGACCTATCCCAGACTGGCCACAACCCTTTTAGATCCTAACACTGTCCTGTGTAACTAACAGATCTGTTTCCTTCTTGTTCCAGGCTAGGCCAACTCACTGCTCTAATGCTCGAGTGGCTGCTCCCAGCTTCCACAAGGAAGTCTACCAGTAGGACCCCTACCCTCCACAGTAAGAGGCACAATTGGAAGTCCCAATCACTAACAAGAAAGATCAATCAGGATACAACAATGAAAAGAGACACTAGGCCAGAAAGTTTCCCATAGCATGGAGCTAGCTCTGTGGGCTAAGGGGAAGTCCAAGAGATTACCTTCTTCTTGATGCCATCCTGAATGACTGTAGTCCGATACAATCGCAAGAGACCCTCCTCAGACAGGTTGCGCACCAAGCGGATAATGGACTTCTTACAGCATTTGGTGGAGACACCCTCTTGCTTCTCCTGGTCCATGATCATCTTCTGAATCCTAGATGGCAGAGAAGAAGGTTACTTTCTCACTTGTAGGGCACAGAGGTCTGTCAGGAACCAGAGAAACACTGCAGGAGTTCACACCCTATAAAGGTGGCCTTCTTGGAACATGAAATACCATCTTTCTAGAGTAAACAAATTAGCTAAAGAGAGGCCACTACCCAGAGCAGCTCCACAGCACCAGAGATCACATGACTTTACAATGAAATGGAATGGGGAAAGGGTTCAGAGGGCAAGGATGGAAACCTGTTTTCTGCAAGTCTGCACTCTTCTTAAACATTCAGGTAGAAAAAACTCTAATTTACTACTTGCTCCTTGGTCGGAAGCTCTTACCATCCTACTGATCTCTCTCAATCTTTACGATTCTTGTGACATTTCTAGATCACTTATCACAGAAGAGCAGTGCCAATACGGACACCAGGACACCCAGACAAGCCCCTCTTGGCACAGAAGGCACCAGGGTGATGATGTATCTGAGGTGGTCCTTGCACCTCAGCTAGCCAGGGACAGAGCAAAGACTCTGCTTTTGTGACTGCAGGGTAAGGCCCCTTTGGCCAATGGTTCTTACTCTGGTCTCAGAGCTCTGGAGGTGCTGCCCCACCACAGAGTAGTGCTTTCAAGAGCTACAAAGACCGGACCTTAAACTTAGTTTCTCTGTCTTTAACAGTCCTGTCTGTGCCTCTTGCAATGTGACTGCATGCAGGTTTCTTGGTCCTCCTTTTCTTGTAACAATTCCCCAGTGTTATGGTTTAAATATGATATGTCCCCTACAACTCAAGGGTTTAAGACTTGGACCCAGAAGATGGCCATACTGTAGACTTTAAAAGGTGGGGCCTGTAGGAGGAAGTAGGTTGCTGGAGACAGACCTTGCCCTCTCTCTGCTTCTTGGCTGCCATAAAGTGAAGAAGCAATTTGGCTACATATTCCTGCCACTACACATACAGAGCCAAGAGACCACACAGAAAACCCAAGAAACCATGAGCCAAATAGATCCTCCTTCAGGTTGTCTCTTGCCTGCTTGTCACAGCTGCACAAAAGGAAAACACAGGTTAGGAGAAAAGCCGATGTGGGCTCGGAGATACCTAGCATTTTAATTCTCTAGGTCTACCCTTGCTAATGACTGGACCCAAAATCTACAACCTATTGACCACAATGAGACACTGTAAAACACATATAGCAAGGCAGCAGTTCAAGGCCTCCCAGTCCCTTGCTAGAGAGAAGGGCAGTCACAGAGACACCAGCACACTTACGTGAACAGGCTCTCAATCAGACGGAGGTTCGTGACAGCTTCTATGATCAGATTTCTGCGCTTTAGCAGTCGGTATGTTTTGTGAGGCTTGTCCTGGCCTGAGCCATGCCGTCCGCCTTTCTGGGAGCCACCACCCTCCTACATAATAGAAACATAAGGCCAGTGGTCAGAAAGGATAGGACCAGACAGACACTATACCTGAGGGGCACACTCCTTTTTCAAGGAAGTTAGGTCCTGTTATTCAAGGAGAATCCCCCAGGCCAGCTCCCTACATAAGACCCCACTACCCTCTCATTTCAGGGTTCACAAACATCAGAGGTACCTGTCAGCTGATGATCATGGGTAACTTTAGGATTAGCTGGTTTCAGAGCAGGACTTGGAGCATCACCTACTGAAATACTTCCAAAAGCAAAGAGTAGTTCCATGTCCACTTGGCTTTTCCCCAGTGGGAAGGGAGAACCCAGTATCCCTTGCTAAGGCTGTTGTCAGGCCATGGAGAGCTCAGCAGTATCCTCATTACTACTCTCAGGCCCCAAGAGGAAATCAGGGATCAAGGAGGTAAAAAGCTGTACGGGATCATATCACATGCATATGCACTAGGACAAGGCTTCTGACTATAAAATTAGGAACCGCCTGGAGGTCGAGGCAGAAGAGGCTGGGAATTCAATCTAGGTTTCCTGGAGTAAACCAGGATGGAAAGTGAAAGATGGAGGGGAGGGGTTCTTCCCTTATTATTTATGTGTATGTGTCTCCAGACATGAGTAGAATTCCCTGGAGAGAGAGTTACAGGTGGTTGTGATCTGCCTAGTGTTGATGCTGTTGGTATTGTCTGGACTCCACCCTCCCAGTTACCTGGCAATAGCCAGGTATGCTCCTCTCCATGGTTACCTGGCAACGGTCAGGTAGGCCTGGCCCTATAAAAGGGGCTGCTTATCCCCTCCTCTTACTCTTGCTTCTCTCCCTTGCCTCTTTGTTCTCCCTCTCTCCCCTTTCCCTTCCCCCACCTCTCCCCGTGGTCATGGTTGGCCACTAACTTCTATACTCTCTCCTCTCTGCCTTTTTCTGCCTTCTGCTACCCTCTTAACTCTCCTCTCCATGCCCTGAATAAACTCTATTCTATACTCTACCGGTGTGTATCTGGTCCCTCAGGGGGAAGGAATGCCCTGGTATGGGCCCACTGAACCCCCTTCCCCATTCCCTGCCAGAACATAGTCTTATAGCTCTTTCTCTTTTTATGATCACAACAGGTGCTGTGACCTGAACCCAGGTCTTCTGGAAGAGGAGCAAGGATTTTAAGCTGCTGAGCCATCATTTCACCTACAACTTTAATTTTTAAAAATATTTTGTTTATTTTTATTTTACATGTGCATAACTGTTCCTGCATTCCTGTATATCTATGAACTACCAAAGGTGGTCAGAAGAGGGCATCAGATGCCCTGGGAGCCACAGACGGTTATGAACTGGCATCTGAGTACTGGGATTTGAATTCAAGTTCTCAGCCAAGAGCAAGCAATACTCTTAACCACTGATTAATTTCTCCAACCCCCACCCCCACTCTACTTTCATTCTTAAGGTCTTTCTGTCTTCTAGAACTTACCACAAACCTGTGCCTTTATCACATCAAAATGTGGTAAAGTCTGAACATGAACCCTGAATGAAAAAAAAATACCCGTTGACATCATGTGGCAGCCATAGGGCATGTTTAGGCAAGTGGCTACGGCTTAGATTAGTACTTTTAGGAAGTCGAAATGCATCTAAGTGCTGGGGTGACACTGTGGGCTCAGCTGGGCCGAGCTTGTTCTCTGCCTACCACAGGTGCTCCAGGTCAGGCAGGGTTCTCACAGTACGAAGTGAAATCTTGAGGATTTCAGAAAGGTCCTCAAAGTGGCAGCCTGTTGTCCCTTATGTCTCAGAGCAACATTCTGGAGGAAACTGCCACAAGTAACTGGAAGCTGCAGAAGCAGAACTGTGCTCTGCCAAAAACCTTCAGGGAGCCATGGATATAAAACAGAGTGTTTTTTATCAGATAGCACAGGAACTCTGGCCTGGGAGGAAGGCCTGTTGTATCAGGATTAGGAGGACCCAAAAAGAAGGTACTGGGTAGCATCTAGCAAGCACTAAAGGGTGGAAAGAATCTAGATCAAACCACCCAGCGCCTATCAATTCTGCAATAGGGTCATGACCAAAGTGGAGGCTACTATTCCAGTACAGGACGGAGAATGGAAGCTGGTAAGGTCCCCATGCTGACATCCCTTAGCAGGTCAGTTTCCCACCCCATGGCATCATCTTCACAGACCAGATTCCGTATTTCTCCACGGGCTGTGAAGCCTGAACAAAACAGTAGCAGCTAGAGTCACCTGGTTGCTGGTCCACAACAGCTGCTTAAGTTTAGGAGTTGGGGAACAGCTGAGCAACAGTGAGGTTCTGCCTCAAAATAACAGCAGCAGCAACAAAGCCTTCTGCCCTCCACCTGCTGTGGTCATCAGTCTATCTCTTCCTGAGTGTGATAATCGAAAAGGTCCAAGCACTGCCAACTGCCTTCAAAGCAATACTGGCTATGTAAATTAACCACACAAACTTTCCCTCTGAATTTAAGTGAAAAAAATACTTTGTCAGAGGTCACTGGAAACTTGGGACTAGGCCTAGCATGGGGCAGAGGCAGCAAATGGCTCTGTGTCACTCTGTGGAACCATCGTCATCACTTGGCTCACAGCCTGTGTTTGGCAAGTGACATTCTTACTACTATTGCCTGTTCCTGTCCCTAGATTCAAGTACTGAACCAAGAAGACTGGAGTCTTCATGTCACAAGCCTCTAGGGTCATTACTAACCTTGGGGTTATCGAGCCGGACCTCCTCAATCACAGCGATGTCACCACTGTGACTGTCCATGCTGTGAGGGTCGAAGGGTGCATTGAGCTCAGACGAGCTGCTGGTGTCCAGGCCATCCCTACAAGCAGAGCTCCTGCGAGATCTTTCCTCAGCAGCAGCTTTTGGCCTCTTCAATGGGTGCAGGTTTAGGACTTTCCACCCGCCTGTGATGAGAGTGGGCAGAGCTGGTCAGAGGAAAACAAGGAGGGCTTCTCTGCTTGGCAGCAGTAAGGGCAGGTTAGCCCAGAGACCTCCTTAGGCTCACTTTACAGTCTTGGAGTATAAAGCTGAACGTGAGATCTGCAAGTCTATCAACTACCTACTTTCTACACACTTTGTAAAGCAAGAGTTGAAGCCATCCAGGGTAATTCACACCCAAAATCTCAGCACTCGGGAAGCTGAGGTAGGAAGGGCAAGTGAGCTTAAGCTGGGTTACATAGTAAAATCCAGTCTCAAACAAAACGAAATTTACTAGGTTGTAATAGCTCACATGGGAGAACATTAGACTGAACACCCCTGCCTCCACAGTAGTGTTCTGTAAACTAAGCTTTGGTTCTTGAAAGGACGGAGGGAAGGAATGAAGCTAATAGAACTCTTATCTTTTTAATAGTAAAAACATGTAAAAAAAAAAAGTTATTCAAGGAAACTGACTACTACTGGCAAGTAGCCAGGACACATCATATGACCGTCTCCTCCACATCTATAACGGTGTGATGATGCATCTAGGAGATCTCCAAGTGTTTGCTGAGCTGAGCAACTGTTCCTTGATTATGGCCAGCTGTGCCAGGGTGTATGGCCCTGATGCCCCTATATGCTTCAAGCAACCCTTACCCTTAGCTGGAGTGGAGTGATGAGGCCGAGAACCAGGCCCAGCATCCCCCGAGGCTCTTGAATGCCTGCGGGACCCTCGGCCCCTACGCTTGCCACCGCAGCTGCTCTCTTCCTCACTTTCTGAGTCAGAGAGGAAGGCCTCTTCGCCCTCAGGCATGAGGGACTCATCTTGCACTGAGGCAAGGCTCACAGTGGTTAGTAGCTCTCCTCGGGCCTTTTCACGAGCATATTGTCGGCTCAAGTCACTCTCTTCCGCAAACACACAGGAAATGTACTTGGTGGTCCGCTGCCGGCCTTCATCTTCCATGAATCCCTAGGGCAATCACATGTGTTAGCGCACTCCAGAGGGTGTTAGCACCTACAGGTATAAAGGTGGTCCAAGTGGTCTCTCCCTGTCTCACAGCACCTTCCTGGTAGGGCCTGCCATGACAGGACTATACATGATGATCTGGACTGTGTCTACTCTCTGAAGCTAGGAGCTCTTTGTGGGGGGATTGGGGGCTTAACTTGATCTTCCATGCACCCTCTGTGCATGACTCTGGACCTGGCTCACATAGGTCTTCTGCTAGTTATATAGAGCTCAGAGTTCCACACATTGCAGACACCAGTTCCACACAGCCACAGCTGTGGACACCTGTGATTTGGTTCATTATCAATCCATGATCATCATCTTGTCTTTTAAAATGGGAAAGAGACTCATCCCACAGGATATAGTGGGAGAAAGTGAAAATATTCTATGAACTCACTACATGCCAGAGATGGCGTCAAGAGCCCTGGTATACATAGATCAACTAATAAATCCCTGCCTTATGGTAAATGCCCACAGTGGCCCACCAGAGGGTCTGAGTGAGTGAAAGTTTAGTTCCAAAGGTGGTACTACTGGTACGGGCAGAACCTGTAGGAGGTGGGAGTCTAATAGGAGGCTCTGGTCACTGAGGAGTGCTCCCAAAGGGGTGTGTACAAGTGCGTGCATGTCTATCTGTGTGTGCATGTCTATGTTCCTGGACCGTTTTCTGGCTCAGGATGTGAGTTTATTCTACCACAGTGCTCCTGTCATGTGGTGTTTGCTGTCTCATTAGAGGTCCAAAGTAGTGAGAAGCACTTGATTTTGGACTAGAGTCTCCAGAACATGACAAAGGACCCTTCCTCTTTATAATTAACTGCTGTAGTTACTTCATTATAGCTACAGAAAGCTGACTAATATCAGCCTCAGGAGCTGAGGTACAGCTTTGAATCACCAAAGGGGAACACTAGGCCTCAGTTAGTGGCTTTAATACTTCCAGGTGCCAGGCAAATCACACTAATGAGAGGATAGGCAGCTTATCAGCCACCAGCCAGCTCCAGCTGACTGCCCTCACCCAGCAGTGAGCTGCAAGGGCAGCTGCTGCCCTATCATTTTCTCCAGTGCTTCAGTTTTTTAAGAAGCAGAACCAGAGAAGACCTCAGTGAAGGGAGGCCTAGCATGCTAGCATCATCACACAGCTACGGCCTCATGGGCAGACAGTACAGCATCTGCTTCTCCGATGTATAATCCCATGGGTGCATCAGATGAGGTATTGTAGGGATGACAGGATGTTACCTTGACAACCTTGAACCTCTGAAGGAGCCGACACAACATTCTTGCTTCCAGCTTTCCCACGTTCATAGCAACTCGGATCTCAGCTTGGGAAATTCCTTTTGTTCCTCTGCGCTCAACTGTGAACAATACCACACTTGAACCCCACCACTGCACAGGGGCAGCTGCTCACAGCTACTTCCCTGCTCCCTTGCTAGGCTCAAAAGTGGAACCACCAGATAGAGAAAGCACTTCCCCCTCTTTCCCAAGGAGTACTTCGCTGCTAGACCAAAGAGCTACCTGACCCGGAGAACACTAGCGGCTCACTTTGTGTGTTAGCTCCCTCGTTCTCCATGCTAAAACACAAACAGGAAAGCAAATTGTGGCTATATTCCAAGATAAGTTGACCTATTAAAAGTCTCTAACATCGCCTTTAAGCAGCAGCAGCATTGCAGCAAGTTAGCCTTTTCTCACAAATGAACTTAACTCAGATTAATGAAACTGATCCTTTCAAAAAGCATCAAAATGATTTTTAAGACAATATTTAGGAGTGGCCAGGAAGGTTGTCCTTGAACATGTGATCATCCTGCCTCAGCTCCCAGGTACATGTGCCCCCACGTTCCTCTCCTAAAAATTTCTCTGAATGTCTACTTTCATGTTCCTGTGGAGACCAACAATTGCCCCTTTTCTCACAGCCTGACCAGCAGGAAGTACAGAGGAAATGATGGCAGCAGCCCCAGAGCAGAGAACAGGAGAACTTGGTGCCTGTTTTTGGTACTGTGTATACAGTCTGCAGTTTCTGCCCTTGAGTCCATGCCTGTCACTCAGTATCAGTACAGTACCTGCCTTTCACAGCCCTTCTGAAATACT
Source organism: Hylomyscus alleni (assembly GCA_019843855.1). Classification (NCBI taxonomy): domain Eukaryota; kingdom Metazoa; phylum Chordata; class Mammalia; order Rodentia; family Muridae; genus Hylomyscus; species Hylomyscus alleni. The sequence continues at coordinate 11,755 of JADRCC010516592.1, forward strand.
CTGGGATCAAATATTCCAGAGAGGAACCCGGTTGGGGGCTACATGAGCTTTAGACAGATGATGGCAAAGCTCTTTGTACAGAAAACATTTTTTTTTTTAAATGCATTCACACATTTGAGGGTGCCAGGCAAAAAAAATCAATCAGGATGCAAGAGGCTTTCTACATCAGACACACATAAAATGGTCATCAGAATGAGAAGAGATGGCTCATAGGCCATAAGGGGGACAAGAGGGCTACAGGTAACTGTTTCTAAACTGTGTTTTGAGGAATCTGAGCCACCATAAGAACTTTCAATCTCCCAACCTTCATAAGACTGAGTGAGTGAATAGCCAGCATGGCCTACAGTGGAGTCTGAGATGGAACAGTTCAGAAGGCAACAGAGGTGCCAGAACCCACGCAGCAGAATAGCACAGAGGCTGAGTTCTGTTGTCTTCAGTAGAATGGTTATGCTCACTTCCTCTGTGCAGCAGACTTCGAGATGCTTGCAACCTGGGG
>JADRCC010516653.1:0-13279 GCA_019843855.1 Hylomyscus alleni
TATATATATATATATAAAGACTACAAAATCATTCTTGCACAGTTCCTGGGAAAATGAAGTGGGTGTAGTCCCATATAATCTATTTATAAATGTTGATATTTTTGTCTATTTAAAACCTTGGAGAAGGGTTAGAGAGATAGCTCAGTAGTTAAGAGCATTGACTACTCTTCTAAGAGGTCCTGAGTTCAATTCTCAGCAACCACAGGTGGTGGCTCACAACCACCTGTAATGAGATCTGACACCCTCTTCTGGTGCATCTGAAGTTAGCTACAGTGTACTCTACTCATGTATAATAATAAATAAATCTTTGGAGCAAGCAGGGACTGAGCCAGCAGAGTTGACCGGGGCGAGCGGGGCTGACTAACGCAAGTGGGGTTGACTGGAGGGAGCAGAGGTCCTATAAATTCAGTTCCTAACAACCACATGAAGGCTCACAACCATCTATATATCTACAGTGTACTAACATACATAAAATAAATAAATAAATCTTTTAAAAGATAAAATAAATAAATAAAAATAAAATAAAAAATACAAATGAAGTCGGACGGTGGTGACGCATGCCTTTAATCCCAGCACTTGGGAGGCAGAAGCAGGCGGATTTCTGAGTTCGAGGTCAGTCTGGTCTACAGAGTGAGTTCTAGGACAACCAGGGCTACACGGAGAAACCCTGTCTCAAAAAGGAAAAAAAAAAAAAATACAAATGAGCAACTAGAAAATTCAATCTACCACCAGATGGTGTTAAGTGCTATGGAGAAATGTAGCAAACAGGGAAAGACAGAAGGAAGGAGAGCAGGCCACTAAGCCTGGTGGTATATCTCTGAAATCTAAGCACTTGGGAGGTAGAGGCATGCAGGTCTGGAGTTCAAGGTTAATTTTGGCTACATACTGGGTTGAAGACCAGACTGGGCAATACAAGACCTAGTCTATAAAAAATAACCCAAAAAAGGGGCTTGGGGTGTCGCCCAGTTGATAAAGTTCTTATCTAGCACATGCAAGGCTCAGCAGTCTGGCTCCTAAGACTGAAAATCAAATTGGGCTACAAACTTTTAAGTCTGCAGATTCATGAGATCCCATCGCCCCAGACAAAGCAGCACCAGGGTTTGGTGTCTTTTTTTTTTTAAAGATTTATTTTATTTATTTTATGTGTATGAGTACACTGTAGCTGTACAGATGGCCATGAGCCATCATGTGTGTGGCTGCTCGCTCCGGTTTAATTCACTGTAGCTGTCTTCAGATGCACCAGAAGAGGGCGTCGGATCTCATTACGGGTGGTTGTGAGCCACCATGTGGTTGCTGGGATCCTAACTCAGGACCTTTGGAAGAGCAGTCAACTGCTTTTACCAGCTGAGCCATCTCGCCAGCCCCACATATGTCTTTTCTTTTCACAGTTGTCTGTAACTCTCGTGACAGGTGATCTGACACTTTTCTCTGACCTCTGTGGACACTAGGCACTCACAGGAAGTACAGACATATATGAAGGCAAAACAGTTACATATATAAAATAAGGAAATCTAAAACAAAATTGAGGGAACTCCTCCCCACCCCACCCCTCCAAAAAATACCCTTCTTGTGAAAAAGAGGATGCTAAAAAAAGACTTCTTAGGGTCTTTGTTTGCTTGGGTTTTTTTGCTGTTGTTGGTGTTGTTTTTTAGAAATTTGTTTATGTATGTATGTGAGTACACTGTTGCTATCTTCAGACACACCAGAACAGGGCATAAGATCCCATATAGATGGTTGTGAACCATCATGTGGTTGCTGGGAATTGAACTCAGGACCTGTGGAAGAGCAGTCAGTGCTCTTAACCGCTGAGCCATCTCTCCAGCCCTGCTTGTTTGTTGGTTTTTTATGAATTTAAATATTTATTTTATTTTAAAGTTTATTTTATGTGCATGGGTGTGTGCCTAAGTGACTATATTCACACTACTTTCATCCAGGTGCTCTCAGAAGTCAGAAGATGGGGGACTAGAAAGATAGCCCAGTGGTTAATCACAGAGCATTCTCTCTAGCATTTATTTATTCATTCCAGATCTAGGCCTGTAGCTCAATATATCTCAAGATGGTCTTAAATTCTCAGCAATTCTCTTGTCTCAGCTTTCCAAGCGCAAGGACTATATGAGTCATCACATCATGAAAGGGAAGTTCTCTCTAATAACATGGCATCTGGACAGAAAATTGGAGGCGGTAAAGAAGGTAACTATCTAGGGGACAAACCTTGCACGAAGCAAAAGCCCAGGTGGGGGCCAGTGTAGACAGAAGAGACAGCATGGTAGAGGATGAAGTCATGGACATAGCAAAAAGCCCTCGGACAGATGCATTTGCACTTTTTAAAGAAAGATTTTAGCTTCTATCCTTAGTGAAAAGGAAAGCCATTGCAGGGTCTCCGGGATGTAATATTGAATATTGAAACAACATTCCAAGATAAAGCAGATCCTAGGTAGCAGGAGGTGGGAGTCCAGCTCCAAGGCTGAAGTTTTAAACTCTAAAGCTGCCACTGCTCCCCTGATTTTACACAGAGAAAGCAGTAAAGCGATGGGTAAGACTGCAACCTCAATCTATGTGCAGCCGGACTCCGGCTTTACACCACACCGGCTCCCTCAGGTGTCTGGACAATACTGACTGCTGGTCCGGAGGTCAGGGGAGGTCCAAACCCTAGAGCAGCTTAGTTTAGGGCAGCAGAGTTCATTAGCAGGCGGTAGGCGCTGGCTCGGAAGGACTGTCGGAACCTTTCCGAGATACCGCTCGGAGAAGAGAAAATATGCTTTCATTCCGGACGACCCCGCGAGTGCTGGCCAGATGGAGGACCCGATGGCACCCGCCCGACCAGGCGCCCGCAGGAGCAGCCCGCCGCTCCAGCTCTGCTGGCACTACCGGCTCTTCCGCTCCAGGGCGGGGCACGGCGAGGGGCGGGGCTTCGGCGCTGCGCCCCCATCACGTGACAGGGCTATCATGGCGGCGGCCACGAGCCAGCCCGGCTCCCGGAAGCAGGCTGTGAGGGGCGGGCGCGCTGCTGGAACCCGAGCGGAGCCGGAGCCAGTGCGGGGAGGGCGGCCCGGCGTCCTGGAGCCGGACGTGTCCGGAGCGTCCCCGCAGACCGGGGCAGCAGGTGAGATGGGGCCAGGCGAGGCGCGAGCGGGTGAGGGGACGCTCGGCTGAGGCTAGGGGGCGCAGGGGGTCACCTGTGGACCCAGAGTCGGGGAACCTGCGGTGCGCGCGCGTGACCGCGAAGCATTGGAGAGGCCGGCGCGGGCGGAAGGGATGCTCGGGAATAGATGTGGAGACACTGAGCTCCAAAACTGTCTTATCAGCGAGGATGGGAGGTACAAGAAACCTGCAGAACCTATCATGGAGAAGGGCAGTAGCCCCTTTTGATCCTGCGGGACCGGGATTACTGAAAGGAGTCCCCCTTGCTGTACCAGGCAAGGGTGGAGCGAGTACTCTGGCCTCTCCCCACTGTCACCCTCCCCTGCCCCACAGAGTCCTAGGAGACAACCACTCCTCCCACCCACCCAACTGGTCCCTCCAGTCTCAGCTCTGGGGGAGAGAAATTGACAGTGCAGTTGGGTGGAGTTGCCATCTGCTTAGACACCCAACCCCTTGACTGTGCTACCTTGATTATGGATGTGACTATGACCACCGCTCTCTCCCCAGGTCGTCCGGGGGCCCACCATGCTGGTGACTGCCTATTTATCTTTTGTGGGCCTCCTGGCCTCCTGCCTGGGTCTGGAGCTGTCAAGATGCAGAGCCAGGCCCCCTGGAAGAGCTTGTAGCAACCCCTCTTTCCTTCAGTTTCAAGTAGACTTTTATCAAGTCTACTTTCTGGCCCTGGCAGCGGACTGGCTCCAAGCCCCCTACTTGTATAAACTCTATCAGCATTACCACTTCCTGGAGGGTCAGATTGCTATTCTGTACGTATGTGGCCTTGCCTCCACGGTCCTCTTTGGCCTAGTGGCCTCCTCCCTTGTGGACTGGCTGGGTCGTAAAAAGTCCTGTGTCCTTTTCTCCCTCACTTACTCCCTATGCTGCATCACCAAGCTCTCTCAAGACTATTTTGTGCTGCTGGTGGGCCGAGCACTTGGTGGGCTGTCCACAGCTCTCCTCTTCTCAGCCTTTGAGGCCTGGTACATCCACGAGCACGTGGAGAGGCATGACTTCCCTGCGGAGTGGATCCCAGCCACCTTTTCGAGAGCTGCCTTCTGGAACCACGTGCTGGCTGTAGCTGCTGGTGTGGCAGCTGAGGCTGTGGCTAGTTGGATGGGGCTGGGGCCTGTAGCACCATTTGTGGCTGCCATCCCCCTCCTGGCTCTGGCTGGGGCCTTGGCCCTTCGAAACTGGGGAGAAAATTACGACCGTCAGCGTGCCTTCTCCAGGACCTGTGCTGGAGGCCTGCGCTGCCTCCTGTCTGACCGCCGGGTGTTGCTGCTGGGTGTCATACAAGCCTTGTTTGAGAGTGTCGTCTTCATCTTTGTCTTCCTCTGGACACCTGTGCTGGACCCACATGGGGCCCCACTGGGCATTGTGTTCTCCAGCTTCATGGCTGCCAGCCTTCTGGGTTCTTCCCTGTACCGCATCGCTACCTCCAAGAGGTACCATCTTCAACCCATGCACCTGCTTTCCTTGGCTGTCCTCATTGTCGTCTTCTCTCTCTTCATGTTGACATTCTCCACCAGCCCAGGCCAAGAAAACCCTGTAGAGTCTTTCATCGCCTTTTTGCTTATTGAGTTGGCCTGTGGACTCTACTTTCCCAGCATGAGCTTCCTTCGAAGGAAGGTGATCCCAGAGACGGAGCAGGCTGGTGTTCTGAATTGGTTCCGAGTGCCCCTGCATTTACTGGCCTGCCTGGGCCTCCTCGTCCTCCATGACAGCGATCGGAAGACGGGCACCAGGAATATGTTCAGCATCTGCTCTGCCGTCATGGTAACGACTCTGCTGGCAGTGGCAGGACTCTTCACTGTGGTGAGACACGACGCTGAGTTGCGGGTGCCCTCGCCCACAGGGGAGCCTTATGCCCCTGAGCTTTGATTCTCCAGGACAAGGGTCTGAGATGGGCTCTGAAACCCCACCTACCCAACCGTGACTCACTTTGTGACTCTGTCCTGCAGCCCCTCTTGCCAGTGCTTTGTATTGGGAAGGACATGGGGGTGACAGACTGGAAAGGTGCCAAAAGCTGACTGTGTACTTCCCTTTCTCCTTGCTGTGTAAAAATAAACACTTTTAATGGATTTTACTTGATTGGCCTCTCCTGTACCCTCCTCAGTTTCTGGTGAGGGGGCAACTGGAGATTTTTGAGGTACAGGTGGGGTTCTATGTCTTCAAGTCAAATGTCTCTAGCCAAACAGAGCTGTGAAATGCCTGTCAACAGAACTGGGTGGAAGGATTCAGAGGCTCCTGAGTCCTTATCTCGTCTAGGACAGGTACCCTCTCCAGTTGTCAAGCAAAATCCTCAGTCTACGTGCAGGGGAAAGATGGACTCTTGGAGTTGGGGTTACTGTCAGGACACTCACTCAACTCATTACGTGTGCTGAGATCTGGCCTCTGGTCCTCATGATTATGCAGTAAGTGCTTTTAACCGCTGAGCCATCTCTCTACCGCAAAAAGGGAAAATGATCTTAGAGCATGTATCCAATGCCCAATATACTAGGCCCTTGAACAAAGATTGCAAAGGTTTGGGCTGCTGCAGTGACTACCCCATTGTGGTAAACAAAGCCTTTCCTCTAGGCTTGCTGTTCTGAACATGCATGCTCCTCTGCTTTCTGCCTTTGGGACTCAAATGCCCCATTTGTCCAGGGCCATCTGGACATACTAGGTCCTGAGTCCCTTCAAGAAACATAAGCAAAGGGCTGCCAAGAAGAGAGTGGTGAAGGGTGAGGGACTGAGACGTCTTGTCTGTACCTGATTCTTCCCCACCCAGCCTAGGTGAAGGCTAGCAAGTCATCAGGGCAGGAAATTGTACCAGTGGGAACACCAGTTTTGTGAGCCCCTCCCTGCCTCGCCTCTGATTGTATCTGTCTTTCCTCCTCCCTACAGAACCTGGGCTTCTCAAGGGAATCAGAGCCTTCTTTAAGAAGGATTGGGGTGAAGGACAGTGGCATAAGGGTGTGTCCTGGAATGTGCCTGAGATGGGCATGGGGGACCCACCTCTTCTGGAAGGAATTAACTACCTTTCCTTCGGTCTCAGAGGAATTCAGGATGTTCCAGGTCCTCTAAGTACCAGCCTGTGTGGAGAGACTGGGGGAGGAGTTTCTGCACCAGGGTACTGGGGAAATGGAACACAGTCTCAAGTGTGTCCTCAGTAGAAGGCAGTGTCTTCCCACCCAGGCTGTGGAACTTGAGGATAAGTACAAAAACAGGTATCATTTTCCTCCTCCATCATCTCAAGGCTAAACAAAACAAAGTCTGATGCAATAATTTAACTTCCTTTTTCTAGTTTTATTTATTTTTTTTATTTTATAGTTATTTGTAGACATTCTGTCTTTTCCTATCATGTAATCTCTTGAGAGCAGGAGACTCATTTTCTTGAGCCTCCCCAGATGTATACTACAGGCTGATGCCTAGAGCACGACTGGCGTAGAGACAGCCTACCTCCTATCTCCCTAGTCAGGAATCACCATGCAGGAGCCTATTAGAGTAGATGGGAATCTAGAGCCTAGGTAATGATTTGGCTTTGTTGTTGTTGTTATTGTGAGTTTCTGGTGTTTTTTTTTTCTTTTAGAGATTTATTTATTTTATATTTATGAGTGCACTGTAGCTGTACAGATGGTTGTGAGTCATCATGTGCTTGCTGGGAGTTGAACTCAGGACCTCTGCTTGATCTGGCCCAACGATTTATTATTGTATGTAAGTACACTGTAGCTGTCTTCAGACACACCAGAAGAGGGCATCAGATCTTATTACAGATGGTTGTGAGTCACCATGTGGTTGTTGGGATTTGAACTCAGAACCTTCAGTGCTCTTAACCGCTGAGCCATCTCTCCAGCTCCTAGTTTCTGTTTTGTTTTTTGTTTTTTTTTAAAGATTTATTTATTAGCTGGGCGGTGGTGGCACACACCTTTAATCCCAGCACTTGGGAGGTAGAGGCAGGTGGATTTCTGAGTTCGAGGCCAGCCTGGTCTGCTCCAGGACTAGGACAACCAGGGCTATACAGAGAAACCCTGTCTGGAAAAAAAAAATTTATTTATTATTATATGTAAGTACACTGTAGCTGTCTTCAGACACAACAGAGGAGGGCGTCATTACGGATGATTGTGAGCCACTATGTGGTTGCTGGGATTTGAACTCGGGACCTTCGGAATAACAGTCAGTGCTCTTAACTGCTCAGCCATCTCTCTAGCCCACAAATTTTTTTGGGGGGGGCGGGGTTGAGATAGGGTTCCTCTATATAGCCTTGGCTGTCCTGGAACTCCCTCTGTAGACCAGGCTGGCTTCAAACTCAGAAATCCACCAGCCTCTGCCTCCCATCCCAAGTGCTGGGATTAAAGGTGTGCATAACCACTACCTGGCTCCAAGTTTCTGTCTTTAAGACAGGGTCTCACTATGTAGTTTTGGCTGGCTTACAACTGACTTTGTAGACCAACCTGGCCATGAAGTCTCAGAGGCCTGCCTCCCTTGCCTGCTGGAATTACAGATGTCCATGCCTAGCTGGTGACTTGTGTTATAGATGACAGTATTTACCACTGGAGCTATGATGGGGATAGGGCTCATATTTTTAAATAATAAGGAAGTAAGGTAGAAGGGAAACTTAGGATGTTTCTTTAATTTTGTCCCTGATGAGCTTGTGTCAAAGGGTCAGATAAGAGTAGGGTGTATTCTTTCCTGTCAGACTCTGTCAGGAGCTCTAGAAGGAAGTTTAAGGTCCCTATGACTGTAAGCATTTTTTTTTTTAAGGCTGAAAGGAAAATACATGTAAAGGTTGTTACTTGGCTTAAAATCATGTAGCAAATGAATGGTAAACAGACGAAACCTACCTCTTGCTGCCAAACTGTGAATCTTCTCTGACACATGGTGTTTATGCCCTATGGTTTCTCACACTTGTGGTTTAGTCTCTAGCCTTGCTGCTCTGTCCAGGAGATAGCCCAGGGTGAGAGCATTTAGGCTCTGTGTCTGATGGCTCAAATGAGATGCTGACTCCTCCGCACAGGCGCTGTATTGAGCCTGTACAGCATGCTAAATGATCCTTTGCATAGTAGTTCATGTTTGTGTTCCTAGCACTTGGGAGGCTGAGCTGTACAACCAAGATTACAAAGTCATTCTAAGCTGCATAGCAACTTGGAACCCAGCCTGGGCAACATAGCATGACCCTTACTTAAATAAATAAGTAAATTAATAAATAAGCAAGCAAGCTGAGGTGAAGTAGCATAAGTCTGAAATCCCAACACTCAGGAAGTATGGGTAGGAGGGACAGTTCAAGGCTATCTTTAGCAATGAAGCAAGTTGAAGGCCAGTCAGGTCTACATGAGATTCTCTCTCAAAAACAAACAAACAAAACAAGCTGGGTAGTGGTAGTGTGTGTTTTTAATACCAGCACTTGGGAAGCAGAGGCAGAAAGATATCTAAGTTCAAGTCTAGCCTGGTCTACAGAGTGAGTTCCAGGACAGCCAGGGGTACACAGAGTAACCCTGTCTTGAGACAGAGACAGAGAATGAATAGCATCCAGACCCAGCTGCCTGGTTCAAATCTGGTTCCTCCACTCTCTACCTCAGTTTCCTTATCTGTGAAATGGGAAGGACATCATGGTTGTTTCTACCCTATAGGGCTCTTAGGAAGATTAAATGTTACTGTGCTTAAGTCCTCGTAATAGAGTCAGGCAGTGGTGGTGAACACCTTTAATCCTAGCACTTGGGAAGCAGAGGCAGGTGGATTTCTAAGTTCGAGGCCAGCCTGGTCGACAGAGGGAATTCCAGGACAGCCAAGGCTATATAGAGAAACCCTGTTTCGAACCCCCCCAAACACACCCAAAAAAAAAAAAAAAAGGAAAGGAAAACTCCCGTAATAGTACTTGGCCCACATTTTAAGTACTGCATAAGTGTTTGATTTATCTTTTTCAATTCGGGAGACTGAGCCCAGGGCTTCACACACCCTAAACAAGTGCTCTGCTACTGAACTGCAACCCCAGGCTCAGCTGTTTGTTTTTACATCTTAGTTCTTGCCTCTCCTAACACAGCTGAGTTTATCAGCCTTTGGGGATGAGAGTGATTGGATGGGGGATGGGGAGTGTAAGAAAAGAGCTTTTCAGCACATCCCAATGGCTAGGGGATTCCCAGCAGTGTTTATTCTTGGTTCTAGCCCAGATGGAAGAAGCAGGCTATCCAAGTGACCTTCTGCTTTGGGTGTGTGTGTGCAGATGAACTGTCAGTATATTCCACTTGAACTCCTTTCCTCTTCCTCAAGTGGGAAGGTCAGTTTGGAGTCAGCCTTGGTACAGACCACAATCTTCCCTCAAGAGCTCCTGATCTGTTCCATCCATCTAGGCACAATACTTCTCTGACTTTTAAATGGTCCTGGGGAGAGAAGAGAAACCTCCACAGAACCTAATGGACCAGGGGTGGGGGTGAGGAAGTACTGGTCCAAAGGCCCGGCTGGCAGTCTTCTTGGAGGGGGTGTGCATTCCATTCCCTAACCTAATCCCTCCTTCCCTCTCATCTCTCTTCCTTCTCTGTTCCTCCATTCTGCTGTTGTTTGGGGCTGGGTCTCACTTTATAGACCCGAATCGTCTTGAATTTACACAGCTCCACTTGTGTCTGCCTACCAAGTGCTAGAACTAAAGGTGTTGGACATTTGCCACTAATCCCAGCACTTGGGAGGCAGAAGCAATAGATCTCTGGGTTTGAGGCCAGCCTGGTCTACGGAGTGAGTTCCAGGACAGCTAGGGCCTCACAGAGAAACCCTGTCTCGAAAACCAACCAACCAAACAACAACAGAAGGTGTGCTTCATCACGACAGGCGTACATCCTAGGTAGCCAAGGATGATCTTAACCTCTTTAAAAACTGGTTTATTATATTTTACTTACTTGTGTGCATTTGATGTGTATGTGGCAGGGTAGGGCTGCCATAACATGAGGGTGAGAAGGTCAGAGGGCTGCTTGCAGGAGACAGACTGTTCTTTCCTTCCATCATGAGGGTCACAGAATTAAACCTCAGGTTGTCAGTTTGGCAGCATGTACGTCTTTACCCGAGGAACAGTCTTTCTGACTTGACCTTGAAGTCCTGATCCTCCTACTTCAGCCTTCCAAGTACTAAGACTACAAGTGTGTACTGGATTTAGCATTTTGGGTTTTTGTTTGTTTTGAAACAAGGTTTCTCTATATAACCTTGGCTACTCACTCTATAGACTAGGCTGACCTGGAACTTAGAAATCTGCCTGCCTTTGCCTCCCCAGTGCTGGGAAGAAAGGTATGTGGTGCTTTTCAGTTTAGATCTCATTCTATTTCCATAGCCCAGGATATCCTGAAACAGTCTGTAGCCCAGGATGGCTTCAGATGTGATCCTTCTGCCTCAGCCTCCTGAGTACTAGGATTACAGATTTCAACACTGCATCCTTCTCCCTGTCTTCTGTAACCCCTGTGTAGTGCCCAGAACAGAGCCCACGGGTCCTGACTGCTCATATGAGTCAAGCAAGGAGTCCTCCAGTGAGCACCAAACAGGCTTTATTATTGTCTGTTACCATGTTTCTATAGAAACACAGAATAAAAATACTAAATGGCCAGAATGTCATTCTGGGGATCATATCTACTGTTATAAGAACATGTCAAAAAAAAAAAAAAAAAAAAGAACATGTCTTAGCTCTGCTGGGTGGTGAAGGCGCATGCATTTAACCCCAACACTCTAGAGGCAAAGTTGGGTAGATCCTTTGAGTCTGAGGCCAGACTGGTCTACTCGAAGAGTGAGTTCCCGGACAGCCAGAGGTATAGAGAGAAACATTTTCTTTTTTCTTTTTAATATTTATTTATTGTTATATGTAAGTACACTGTAGCTGTCTTCAGACACAGCTGAAGACGGTGTCAGGTCTCATTATGGATGATTGTGAGTCACCATGTGGTTTCTGGGATTTGAACTCGGGACCTTTGAAGAGCAATCAGTGCTCTTAACCTCTGAGTCATCTCTCCAGCCCCAAGAAACATTTTCTTTAAAGACTTTTAAAAAAGAATTATTTATTTATTTAATGTATAAGAATACTGTTGGGGGCTGGAGAGATGGCTCAGTGGTTAAGAGCACTGACTGCTCTTCCAGAGGTTCTGAGTTCAATTCCCAACAACCACATGGTGGCTCATAACCATCTGTAATGGGATCTGATGCCCTCGTCTGGTGTGTCTGAGAGTTGGACAGTGTACTCACAGACATTAAATAGTAAATAAATTTTAAAAAATGCTGTTGTCTCTTAAAACTGGGCATTGAATTCAGGACCTCTGAAAGAGCAGTCAGTGCTCTTAACTGCTGAGCCATCTCTCCAGCTCCCTATTTAAAAAAATTTTTTTTTAATGCATTTAAGGGGCTGATGAGATGCCTCAGGGGTTAAGAGCACTTGGCTGCTCTTTCAGAGAACCAGGGCTCAATTTTTGTTTTTGTTTTTGTTTTTCGAGACAGGTTTCTCTGTATAGCCCTGGCTATCTTGGAACTCACTCTGTAGACTAGGCCGGCCTCAAACTCAAAAATCTGCTTGCCTCTGCTTCCCAAGTGCTGAGACTAAAGGCATGTGCCACCACTGCCCAGCCCAGGGCTCAATTTCTAGCACCTACATGGTGGCTAACAACAGTCTTCAACTCTAGTTCCAAGGGATCCAATACTCTCACACAGACATTCATGCAGGCAAAATACCAACATACCAACGTACATAAAAAATAAATAAATATTTTAAAATGTATTTTAAGTTGATTTAGATTTTTTATTTATTTATTTATTTTATGTATGAATTGCTCTATTTGTATGTACATCAGCATGCCAGAAGATGGCAGCAGATCCCAGTATAGATCTTCAGGAGCCACCATATGGTCACAGGCAATGGAATCTCAGGAAAAGCAGATGATGCTCTTAACCACTGAGCCATCTCTCCGGTCCTATTAATTTTATTTTTAATGTGTATTGAGTATTTTGCCTGAAGATATGTATGTGTACCACATGTGCATCTGGTGCACAAGTAGGTCAATTGAGGTCATCAAATCTCTTGGAGAAGGAGTTACACTTGTGAGCTGCCATGTGGGTAATAGGAACTGAATTTAGGTCCTCTGGAAGAGAAGGAAGTGCTCACAACTGCTGAGCCATCTCTCCAGCCCCATTACTATTATATTTTTATTTTCCCCTTTCCCTTAATATTTATTATTATTATTATTATTATTATTATTATTTATTTATTTATTTTTGGGTTTTTCGAGACAGGGTTTTTCTGTGTAGCTCTGGCTGTCCTGGAACTCACTCTGTAGACCAGGCTGACCTCGAACTCAGAAATCCTCCTGCCTCTGCCTCCCAAGTGCTGGGATTAAAGGCGTGCGCCACCACCGCCCGGCCAATATTTATTATTTTTTAAGATAGGTATTACTATATACCACAGGCTGGCCTAGAACTTACTTTGTATACCAGGTTGTCCTTAAACTCAGAAATCTGTTTGCCTCTGCTTCTCAAGTGCTGGGATTAAGTTTGTGTGCCACCATATCTGGAAGTTAATTAATTAATTAGTTAATTGATATGGAATCTCATTGTATGGCTCTGACTGTCCTAGAACTTGCTTGGCAGACCAGACTGGCCTTGAACTCTGAGTTTCTGCCTCCTGAGTTGAATATTGGACCCAACAATGGTTTTTTTTTTGTTTTTTTTGTTTTTTTTTAAGATTTATTTATTATTTATTTATTACAAGTACGCTGTAGCTGTCTTCAGACAGCAACAGAAGAGGGCATCAGATCTCATTACAGGTGGTTGTGAGCCACCATGTGGTTGCTGGGATTTGAACTCATGACCTTCGGAAGAGCAATCAGTGCTCTTACCCGCTGAGCCATCTCACCAGCCCCCAACAATGTTTTAAAGAAAAACTGGAACCCCCCCCTCAAAAAAAAAAGCTATACAGAGAAAGCCTGTCTTTTTTGTTTTGTTTTGTTTTTGCTTGTTTGTTTGTTTATTTTGTTTTGTTTCAAAACAAGATTTCTCTGTGTGGCCCTGACTGTCTTGGAACTCATTCTGTAGACCAGGCTGGCCTCAAACTCAGAAATCCACCTGTCTCTGCCTCCCAAGTGCTGGGATTACAGGCGTATGCCACCACCGCCCCGCTGAGAAACCCTGTCTTGAAAAACAAAAAAAA
>JADRCC010516694.1:0-10608 GCA_019843855.1 Hylomyscus alleni
AGAGAGAGATTCTAAAGCTTTAATCAAATTAAATTAACACATTCAAATGTGACTTATTTATATTGCTCTAGAATGTCAACCAAGGAGCTCAAGAAAACTAAGGGCTAGTGAAAACCTCTGATGAGAACAGTGATCATCATCATCACCAGGGAAGGCCCAACTTCTAACCTGACCACGCGGTTACACTAGGCGGCAAGGCTGCCTCTTTTTAGAAAATAGAAAAAAATATATTTTAAGAAAACCACAAGCCAGATAGATGAGAGTGGTTCATGCCTTTAATCCCAGCACTTGGGAGGCAAAAGCAGGGGTATCTTTGAGTTACAGGCCAGCCTGGTCTACAGAATGAGTTTCAGAATAGCCAGGCCTACACAAAGAAACCCTGAAAGAAGAAAAAAAAGAAAATTGCAAAGTGTGGTGTCCATGTTGGCCTAGTAACACACTGAAATATTGTTTTGTACTATTTATACTTTTTCTATGCAAGCACTTTCAAATATAGAAAATAAGTCCCACTTGTAAGTTTTAGAAGGCTCTATAATGGAGAGAGACTCAGACAACTAAGACCTCAACCACCAGATCCCATGAAGCACTCGTGGAGCACCTAGCAGAAGTATGTCAGGGCTGCGAGCCCAATTACCAACCTTGTTCTGATTGAGGGGGTCGTTCCGGAGTCTCTGCTTGTTCTTCTGTAACTTACTAGGCATCATCTTGCCAGTTCTGAAGTCAAAACTGCTAAGGTCGACAGCATTTCCCAGGTATCTTGCCAGCTGAGGTTTACTTCTGAACTTCTTACCACTTGGACTAAAAGAAAATACATTTAATTGTACCAAGGGAAATACTAGTAGCTTTTATATAATCTTTTAAATAGAACCCCATATAACCTTTTTAACAGTAGTCTGTTCTCAATTGCTACAAATTATAATTGTAGGGGTTTGATTTAATTTTGGAATTATTACAAGTCTTGAAGGAACTCCTCAGCTTTCTGAAGAAAGAAATAATGTATCACTTAACACTAGAAGGTACTGCACATGTGGCTACAGATTATCCCTCAACTGCATACTCAGCTAACTGCTGAGAACTGAACACAGCCACCTGCACAGCACAGCACGGCACAGTACACTCCCTGCAGGAGTCTTCATTCTCACCAACTTCTTTCCAAACTGTCTTTTGAAAATACCGATTTATATACAATGCCAACAGCTCAGAAACTTTTTTTTTTTCCGAGACAGGGTTTCTCTGTATATCCCTGGCTGTCCTGGAACTCACTCTGTAGACCAGGCTGGCCTCGAACTCAGAAATCCATCTGCCTCTGCCCAGTTAACTTTTAAAGTCAGTAGCTAATTTAAAACATATGCATTTGGAATCCACGTAATCTGATATAGGCTTATAACATCTATAATAGAAAAAAATGAAACTCTCAAATTTTGATATGTAAATGTTTCCTATTAAAACAACCATAACAAATGAAATGAAAACAAACATTATTATCTGCAGACCTGTTTATTCAATTCTGCCATAGCTTTCACTTTGACAAACTATCTTAAATAATCCTGTCAATGAGCAGGTTATATTTAGAAATATGTATGTAAGCCAGGCAGTGGTAGCATACACCTTTAATCCCAGCACTTGGGAGGCAGAGGCAGGTGGATTTCTGAGTTTGAGACCGGCCTGGTCTACAGAGTGAGTTCCAGGACAGCCAGGGTTATATAGAGAAACCTGTCTCAAAAAAACAAACAAAAAAAAAAAAAAGAAAGAAATATATATATATATATGTAGTCATACAAGTATATACATGCAATAACATCTAATGAAAAAAAGAGGTCATCATACATTTGAAGGAGAACAGAGAAAGGTATAAAGGAGTTTTTGGAAGGAAGAAAGGGGAGAAATATAATTATAATTTCAAAAGTAAAAATAAAAAACAGAGATCTAAAGAGAGAAAAGTAAATAAATAAAATTAACCCCCAATAATAATTTCTTCTTAGCCAGATGTGATGATACCTGCCTGGGCTTAAATCCTAAAGAACATAGATAAAGAAACAATTTACTGCTTGTAAACAAATAAACAAACAAAAAAACTGCTGAAGAAGCAAAATTATGAAAGTGCCAGAACCGCACAGGCTTTCCTTAAAAGGCTTCCTATGCCTTTAGTCTGGGGGGAAAAAAAACTGTTTTGGCAGGGATAATATCCCAAAAGTCTTATCTTACAATTTTTATGAGCAAACTGACTGTGTCTGCAGGAGAACTTCTAAGAGTTCCAGAAAGCATCTCACAGAGGCTGTGATCCTGCATTAAGTAGTCACAATGTTTGCAACATAATTCAACAAAGAATTTTTTTTTTTTTTAGCCTACAGTGCCCGGTATTCCCAGGCAGTCTCCCATCTAAATACTAACCAGGCCCTACCCTGCAAGAATTTTTTAAATTGTTGGAAAACTAAACAATAAACCATTTCTCGGGATGAAAGCAACTTCAAGCTCAAGGCTAAACACAGCGCATGTCCTGTCAGCACAGACTCTGGACAGCTGGAAGGCCCATCAACATTGCTGTCCACAATCTCTGCCTTAAGCATTCTTGGAACACAATTCAAAGTACACAAACTTCATTCAACAGATGGCTATTACAACCACCAAGCACCAGACCATAGAGAATAAAATAAAGTAGCTCAGACCAAAATCCACACTGGGAAAGAAGAGAGGATCACACAGAGTGCTCACAGCCAGGCGGAACTTACACTAAGAACTCGCTCAACACCACAGAAGCAACCATCAGTTTACTCACAACACTGCCTGAAACTGCATCCCCACTGGCCACATGCACCCACCTCACTCCTGCCTACACACCATCAGTTGTTCCCAGCGTTGCCAGAGGCATCCATCACTGCCCTTGTAGCACCTAGCTCTCAAAGCTGGACGGACACTAAGAATCCGTCAGGACTCACATCTCCCAGCTACCCATGCAGCACCAAGTTCAAATTCTGTAAGTCATTAAAAGCTCTCACTCAAATAGACTGTTTCCAGACTGCTTTCTGTCATCTCTGCTATCCCAAGTTCTAAACTCATCACTGAAATATGCCGTGTCCCTTTGAGTCTTCCTGGTGTGTTTCCAGATAGGATAAGCCTGTTGATGGGCTTTCTAATCCTTCAAGCTCACCTGACTGGGAATGTCCCTAGGGAGCCTTGTCATCCTCCATTCCAAATTAAAAACAATTGTACAATCCTCTGAAACTGTTTTATTACAATTCCTGTATGTTTCCTTGATTCCTGTATACTTCCAACAACCAAATATTATAAACCTCCTTTTCTAAAACTCTCAAATGTCACAATCTAGAGGCAACCATTGAACAAAGGTAACTTTCTGAGAGCAAGAAGCCATATCAACTAAGTAAGACAGAATGTAGTTTTCTTTTGCAGCACACTAGGATGAATCTTAAAAGTTAAAAATATCATGTTTAGCCGGTTTTACTACATAAGGCTTATTATATCACACAAATTAATTTGAAAAGCTATAAAAATACTGTATTGCTTAGTCATTTATGATTACAGTTTTAATTATGCTACAATACTCATGTAGCTCTAGCAATCCAAACTCATGAGACTGATAGAGAACATTTTGAAAAACTGTCTTTAAAATGGTTAGTAAATAAGGGGATAGGGGAGGAGGGGCGAGGGAGGAGGGTTCGTAAATAAGGGGATGGGGGGGAGGGAGGATGCTAGGCCTAGTAAGACCCACTTTAGTCTCAGCTACTTGGAGCCTGAAGCAAGAGAGAGAATTCAAGCCCAGCCTGGGAAGCTTTTAAGAAGTAAAGAATGCAGGCAGTGCAGCTCAGTGACAGGGTGCTCACCTGGCGTCTACAAGAGGAGAGCAAATAAGCTACTCTGGCAGTGATATCCATACCTGCAGATGCTCAGCTGAGAAAGAGGGGCATGGACGACATCAGTGACAACCCCTCCCCCACAACCCCCCAAAAAGAAAACAGTAACAGACTAAACAGAGAGCCATGGAACAGCAGGGTTTTTTAATTAATTAATTGATTTATTCACTCTACTTCCAATCAAAGGCCCTCTCCTCCCACACCCACCTTTACAAGTCTCTCTCTCTCTCTCTCTCTCTCTCTCTCTCTCTCTCTCTCTCTCTCCCCTCCATTACTCCCTCCCCTTCTCAGAGAAGCCCCCCTTGGTACCACCCTGCCCTGGACATCCAGTGTCAGTAGGACTAAGGACTAAGCACCTCTTCTTGCGCTGAGGCCCAACCAGGCAGTCCAGCTAGGGGAAGGGGATCCACAGGACAGAGAGTAGGGCTTCACAACAGATGGCTTCCAGCAGGGGAGAGAAGCACTCAGTTCTACTGAAGAGAGGGCTTCCAAGAGTCTGACTGTGCTCCAGTGAGTATACAGATCACACAAAGGAACTTTTTTTTTTTTCTTTTTTGCTGGAAGAGAGGTCAGAAGGGCAGGGTAGGGACTGGACAGGGAAGGACTAGGAAGTGAATGTGACAGGGTCTATGATGTGAAATTCCCAAAGAACCAATAAAAATATTATGTTGGGGAAAAATTCTCCAGTACATAGAGGAAAACAAGAAAATATCTTTCCAAAAAATAAATAAATTTTTTTAAAAAGATTTATTTATTTATTATATGTAAGTACACTGTAGCTGTCTTCAGACACTCCAGAAGAGGGCGTCAGATCTTGTTACGGATGGTTGTGAGCCACCATGTGGTTCCTGGGATTTGAACTCAGGACCTTCGGAAGAGCAGTCAGTGCTCTTAACCACTGAGCCATCTCTCTAGCCCCCAAATAAAAATTCTTAATCAGATTTTCTCCTAAAGATCTTTTAACACAATAAAAAGTTGAGAACCAGGATAGACCTTGTCTCAACTGACTTATTTTCAGAACTTGAAAATATTCAGGCAGTAACGTTTACCAAAAAGATAAATAAACACGACTGTGCTTAGCATGTGGCTGAAACAAAAGTCATTTGGGGACTTTTGGAGAAGATATTTGGGAAAAACTAATAAATTTCAAAACTGAATATGTAAAAGGTATTTCCTGTGTGTTAAAATTCACCTTGGAAATATGCCAGCCCCGTGGTGTCACCGAATCTACAGAAGGTAACTCACTAAGGAATGCCACACTCTAGACACTTCTCTCCTCAGACCCCAAAGAGACATCAACAGCTGAGAACTCAATCCCAGGCCATCCTGGGCAAAGACACAATCAGGGCTACAGTGCTGCCCGGCCAGCATAGGGCCCAGAGCCAGCCTCTAGCACGGAAGAAGCAATTCCAATTGTATCAGCATCTGATCTTGATCAATATGGCTTGAAAAAGCTCCTATGTTAATTAATTTTAAAGACAAATATAAAGTACTAATTACGACTTTTAAAAGTATCACAACTTCCTTACTAATTATATAATCCAAAAAGGGTAAAATGCAGAAGTCATGTTTTCAATGTTAGCAGTATCAAGTGCTGCCCAGTAAGTTCTGCTTCACTCCTACCATGCAAATCTGACTCTCCACTCTCTGGTAGATGCGTGCCATGCCAAAATCAGAAGGACAAGCCGCTGACCTTTCTGTAACATGCTTCAAGAAAGTAAACCTGCCTGTCTCAGGAATTTAAGACCAGGGACCTTGCTCTACAGGAGATGAAGCCAAGCAATGGGAGGACAAGCATAGCTAAGTAGGAACTGTACCCAGTACATTCACATCATCTGCACCGTGGCAGCCTACCCTGTGAGTGCCTGGTTGAGCACACACAATGACCCTCTAAGATGGCTGCTACCAGTTCACATCTCAGAACTACTAGGACTTGCAAGTGACTAAGCTTCTACTGCACAATATCAATTAAACTTCTATTTTATAAGAATCAATTCCTAACTTAGGTTTACAGCATTGCTTTTTTTTTAAAAAAAAAAAAAGATTTATTTACTATTGTATGTAAGTGCACTGTAGCTGTCTTCAGACGCACCAGAAGAGAGCATCAGATCTCAATATGGATGGTTGTGAGCCACCATGTTGTTGCTGGGATTTGAACTCAGGACCTTCTGAAGAGCAGTCAAGTGCTCTTAACTGCTGAGCCATCTCTCCAACCCCAGCATTGCTTTTTTAATGTGAGTAGACTGGTGAATGATATTAGTCATTTTCAGTTTGCTCTGACCAAAGCTAATCCAGTAATGAAATACTATTTCAGTTTCAACCACAGAGAAAAATTCCCTGTCAACTGCCCCTATCTGTTCCTAAGCTAACTTGCAATCGTGCCTTTCATTTCTCTTATCCACTATTTAAATAAAAATCAAAGTCAGGAATTGGATTTCTCAGTTCATATGAGGACATTCCATCACTTAACCCCAGCTTTCTTTAATTTCTGTAAAACTGTTTAAAGTGACTGCTAAACCTAACTCCATCTTTAAGATTCTTAAATAGAATTATCCAAAACAAAGTTTATGTAGAAGAAACCTTAAACACTGCACGGAGATACCAGAGTACTCGGGGCTGCTTGACTCGTGTCACTCTGAACTCACCTGGAATAGCCATAGCCTGAGCCAGACAACCACAGCGTGCCGGGTCACGCCACAAGACTGACAGTGTGCAACAGAAACTGTCCTCTGAAGGCCCTCACTAACAGCAGGATATATTTGGATGACATGATGAACTATAACTTTACACTTCTTCAAACCAGTTTCTGACAAGGTGAGCTGTAAGTGTAGCAGTCACCACAGTGGAAAGACATGCAGCAGCCCGTGAGGCACAGGGGCATCTCAAGAGGGCAGAGGCTAGTGATGGCGAGCATGATCAAAGTCCAGCACTACCCACCACTACAGAAAGAACCTGACTGAGAAAGTAAGGAAAACCCTCACACAAAAAAAATCTCAATATACTTTAACAATGGAAAAGCTTAAACTAACCAAAACCTCAACTTTTTAAAAGAATATTTTTATTTTTTGAATGTTTTTTATTTGTATGGGTATTTTGCCTGTATGTATTCTGAGTACCACATACAGTCAGCTGAGGCACCATGTGGGTACTCGTAATAAAATGTACGGCCTCTGGAGGAGCAGCCAGGGCTCCTAACCACCGAGCCATCTCTCTAATCCCTTAAACTGCCAAAGTTATTTCTTTACTACTTTAAATCGTTGAAGTTTACATTAATATTCAAAACAAACAAACAAAAAAAGGATTGTCTTAGCTTTAAAAACAAGTCATCCACGAAGTCAAGTTTTATCTGAGGCTAAATTGTGAAAATTAGAGTTATCTTTTTGTACTTCAAACCTTATAAGAGAAAACTGACAAATCAATTTTTTAAAAATGTACGACCCTGCTTCAGAAAACAGTGTGCACTAACAGAAAAGCTGACTAAGGCCAACTCCTCACAAGTCTTCTATCCCCTGCAAATGTAAGCTTTTCTAAAACATACATTCAAAGCCCCCTGAACAACATCTTCCAGTACGTTACTACTCATGTTTACATTATGTCTATCTCCATGTCTGATCAGTTACTAAATAGTCACACTTGAACCCATGAGCATGGCCACAGTCACCGGAGGGCCTCATGACAGACAGATTGGGGCCTGCCAGTCTGTGCAGTCTAACGTACCTAAGTGTTCATCTAAAACAGCACTTCAATCTCAGTTCCTCTTTAAAAGACTTCTATGTAAAGTTAGCTTTAGAATATACAAATAGATGTTTATGTTTTATGTAAGTTTAAAATAAACTTAAAAAAAATAAAAAATAACAGCTTCCAGTGTCTTTTCCCCATCTGAAGGAGTTGATGCCTTAGCTCTGATATGAGCTCTTTAACATAGCTCCTTTAACCTTTCAACCACTTCTCTGACCTAGTGACCTTTGTTCCAACCATGTTGGTTGATTCACTCTATCATTAATAGGCTGAATGACCCATCTTTTTACCTAGTCCATAATACAATGCTCCAATCTCCAAGATCTCCTCTGGAAACTGCTCCTTTTACTATCGCCCTGTGTCTACCATGAAGCCCACATAGCACTCAGGAAGGAGCACAAGTGTTTCCGTCCTCTTAGCGCAGAGCGAAAGGACCACTGTGGCAGGAAAATCATCCTGACCTGTCTGCTGACTTCGCTTCTAGGTTTGCAGTGCTGAGCTTTGTGTGGTTATTGAATGTCCACATTTAAGTCTTATCGCCACAAGCAGCCTGCGTAAGTAGTTACTTATGAATGAAATTATCCAGTATTAATTTGCTCGAAATACTAAAAGGTTGGCTCAGGGTAGTAACCTGGGATAGGACTGCAATGCACTGTATCCCTTAGAATTGGGAGCAGAAATAAATGACAAGGTCACTCCTTACTGAGTGTGCAGCCGGTCTGGTTACCTAAGCGAGGACAATATTAATCCCTGTGAGGTCTTAGTGACAGCCAGAGAGTGGGCAAACGGTAGCATGGGCAATGCTGCGGCACGCTCACGATGCACCACTGCTAGGCAGACAAGACAAGCTGGAGAACCATCTCCGGATTAAACCTTACACCTCTCCTCTGGAGACTTTCTATTAAGATCACGTGTGATTTTTATGGACCTCAACAACATCTGGGTCCTGTTCTTCCTAGTTCAAGAAAGTGAAGCCACCCAAGGCTGGTAGTATGTGCCTGCAATTCCAGCATTTGAGAAGCTGAGACAGAAGGATTGCCATGACTTCAAAGTCTGCCTGGGATTATATGGCAAATACCAGGCCCAACAAAAGCTGCACAGGAAAAGAGAGGAAGGGAAGGAAGGAAGAAAGGAGGGAGGAAAGGAGAGAGGAATGAGGGAAGGAAGGAGGGAGGGAAAGAAAGGAAAGAGAGCAGTCTCCTAAAGACCCTTATGAAGATGGAAGTATAACCAGCAAGGGTTACACAGAAAGCCAAATACTGGCCAGTAAAAAAAATTACTGTTTTATGGGTTCAAATGTGGCAATCAATTTTTTTTTCAGAAATTGTACCAATGAACCTAGTTTAACAAACCACACCCTTCTTCAAAATATGCTTTAGATGATAATATATGAACTGCCACAACACTATCTCAGTAATCCTGACAGAAGGCATAATTAAAATGCTGAACTGGCAACCAGAGGTGCTGTTGCTATTACAACTCTGGCAGTTTCAGAATGCAGCCAAAATATATTCTGCCAGAACCTAAGGCTTTTCCTGTGCATTTAATTCCAGCCCAATTAATAAGTGTCAGGCACACCCTCTGTTAATAGGCATGGCTTAATTTAAATTAATCTCCCCAGGAGCAGGCTAATTCGAGGGTTAGGGTTATTAGAATCTGTGTGAACAGCTAGCTGGACATGTGTATTCACATTACCAGCAGGAGAGTTCACCCTTAACTTACCAGTAACAGAGTTTTATGAGCTTCTGTTTAAAGGCAGGCACACTAGAAGACACCAATATGTAAAACTGAGTCAGAAAAGTGATTTGAACTCAGTTACATTGGTCTATCTATCACCTAATCCATCACAGAAAGTTGCCATCACTAAGGAAGGAACTAATGCACTGCAAGCTTCACATTGGACTTCAGGCTTCCTTAGTGCTTCAGAGTACAGCCTCTCAGGAGACTCCCAAGGTGCACACTGTAACTTAGACCTAGCAAGATATGGGCAAATGACATACCACTCCTTGTAGCCCTAAATAAGTGAGCATGGTATAAATCCATTTTATATGTCCTTTCCATTTTAAAGTACAAGAAATCACACTGTAGTATCTTACAAAAGATACAGTTGTCACTAGGTGCTTGATGATCTTCTAAAGATGAATTTGTAGAGAAAGTTGGTTTTCAACTGGTTAAACAGGGCTTATCTACCAAGAACCATTAATATTCAAATTTGTAAAAAAAGAAAATAAAAAAACAGGAAAATATGACCATGAACAGAAGAGAACTCTGTGGCTACGTGACTGCTTTCTATTTGTCTACTTTTGCCTTGCAGTACTGGATCCAGCCCAGAGCCTGGAGATGTTAGACAAGGCCTGAGAGATGGCTCAGTGGGGAGAAACCTGGAAACTAAGTGTGAGGACTAGCATCTGAGCTCTAAAATCCACGCAGAAGCCCACGGTCCTGGCTGAATGTCAGCACACATGGTGAGAGGCTAGCTACACTGGATAAAATGGCTAGCTCCAGGTTCTGTCAGGAGCTAAGTGTGGAAGGCAGAGAACTAACTATGAAGGAAGAAACCTGATGTCAACCTCAGACCTCCAAACATACAATATGCATATATGTACACCATATAGACATGCATCCCATAAAAGACGGTATGTATGGTGGCCTAGGCAGACACAAGCAAATCTCTAAGAGTGCAAGGCCAGCCTAGTCTACACAGTGAGTCCCAGGGCAGCTGGAATTACATAGTAAGACTCCATCTCAATAATAATAATAATAATAATAATAATAATAACAATAATAAATGCTAGACAAGAGCATTTATTGCAACAGTCCAAAGCTCTGTTTAATTTATTAATTTTCAAACTGAGCATGATGGTGCATACCTTTAATCCCAGCACTCAGGAGGCAGAGGCAAGCAGAGCTCTGAGTTTGAGGCCAGCCTGGTCTACAAAGAGAATTTGAGGACAGACAGGGTCACACAGAGAAACTCTGTCTCTAAAACCCTAAAAAAAAT
>JADRCC010516742.1:0-11921 GCA_019843855.1 Hylomyscus alleni
GTCAGAACTGGCTCACCTCGATTTGTGGCTTACCTTACTACTTTTCTGCTTTTGCTCCTTTGTTTTGTTTTCCTGGTACAAAAACAATTTCCATAGGTTGTGGGAGCCTTGGTAGAGGGCTCTCTGAAAGCCATTTTCCAGCTGTTGCCAGCTGTGCTCCCTAGAGTGAGGGTACAATCTGTACTTTTGAAAATGAAGCTCACCATCTAAAGGACCCAGTTTCTACTACAAGGCATATTTTTTCCTTTTGACCATTGTGGATGATTGTTCTCCCAGGATGTTGACTTACATCATTGTCACTTTATTCAGTGTATCTGGACACTTGGTTTGCATGTACATCACTCCAATCCAGTGTTTCCCTAGCCTGCCCCATTCTGTTCTCTCATCCCAACACTCCCTCAATGGGTATTAAGCATAATTAGGTTTGTTTCTGACCTTCAGAAGTGCTCACTGAAGCTGGAGTAAGAAGGGCAACTGCACAGACACTGGTCACTGGACTAAGACAAATAGAATGGAATATTGATAATATTTTAAATAAGGTAGGCAAACTACCATCTGGGATTAAGAAAAGTTACTCAAAACAATTCTAGAGTTGCTATTATGGAAAATCATAGATACAATGAACCAAAAAGTCAGAAACACAAAGTTATAGAGGGTCTTTTAGCTTCTTCAGGATATAGCTATATTGGTAATTGTCCTTACTCACTCACATTTGCAAGTTGTGACTCACAACTGTGAAATTACTCCATGTTCACAATGACTGTTGTAAGTGGCTTAAAATATATATTCTGCATGATCAGCTGATGCCACGCCCACTTGTCTACTCCAGTTAAATCCCCAATTTTGGGGGTAAAAGCCTGATTAAGGATAAGAGACGTTATGACTCCAAAAGGAGTTCTGTGCCTCTTGGATATTCAGACAGTCGCTGGTATCTCCTAACTCAGACATGTTCTAGATTAGTCTTTCTAATCATCAACACGCCCTCTTATTTAGGCATAAAAGGTACCCCAAGAAATGATTAGTTAATGGCTAATCTTAAGATTAGGCATTGTCTCCTGGTCAGCACAACGTTCCAAAATATCCTAATTTAATTCCAAGCTGTCCTTACCTTGGAATTTCTCTCTAGGAATCTGCCTTATCAGACAGGTTGTCCTCAGAGTTAGCAACAGAGGTCAAGCACATTTCTTAGGGCAGTCTCACAGAAGACAGAAGTGTTTTACATACTAGAGAGTAATCGTAGGGCTTCCCTCACTCAAAGGCATTAGCTAGAACTGTTAGATTGGAACTTCCTGGTGCTTGCCTCCAGCAAGACCCAGAGAATTAGCAGGAACTGCTACATTGGAACCTCCTGGTGCTCACCTTCAGCAGACCCAGTGAATTAGTTTGGGATTACCAAAATAGTTCCAGCAGGGAGGGCACCACTGCTCTTCCTCCTACTTCACACTTGGATACCTGATCCTACCAACCTTGATGTGGCGGTCATTTGCCTACATGACTTCAGTCCTGCTCTCTGATCTTATTGACCTTGTCATAACCCTCACCTGCTTATGTGACTCTTGTCATCTGCCCTGCTTTCTGTATGCTATTTAAGCCTGAATTTTACCTTGTACAAATACATTCAGATTCAGCACACTCTTGTGTCGACTCTGTCTGTCATCCTCTGACTTGTTGCCCACCTGACCAGAACTCACATCCCGCAGAAATCGGGGTCCCCATAACGAAACCAGTCCGTGGTAAGCTGAGTCAAGTTGCACAGCCCAGGTATCTACTTGTTGATTCATTTCTTGGGACTTAACTGATGGTGAATTTTTGTGTGAGAGGTTCTGGAGTTAGAGCTAAGGTTTGTAAGGCTTGAAGGATATTGGATAGTTCTCAGTCATCAGCATGACCTGAAATAGAGACTGTATGGATGGTTGCCTGGCCAGGTTTATAGCACTTCTCCAAGTCTCAGTGGAGTAGGACAGCCAGCCTACTTGATCCTCTGTCTAAGCTGTGGAAATGTCATATGTGAATTGATGCAAGCACCAAGCCAATGGGAAAGTGAAGCACATCTGAAGGGGGCAGGTTAACACAAACCAGTTCATCAAGCTGTTACATGTGCCATCCATAACAATGAATTTTATAGACAGTCATACTTCTGAGAATTGTCAGAATTATAGGGAAACTCATTTTACAATTCTGTACATATCCCTTCTGATATTTCCTGTGTTTTGTTCTCCAGAAAGTAATTTGACTCCTGAGAAATTTGTTCTTTCCCTCTTGAGCTATGAAGAACATTGAGCCACAATAAAACTGAGAAAAGTCTAGGCTTGACCAGTTAAAAACACTCGATTACCAACTTGGGCTAAGGAGTGTTGAAAGCTGCTTCTGGCAGAGCTTCAATCATTTTGTTGGGTCCAGGGTCAAGTACAAACATCAGGAAGAGTTAAGGGTCTTGCTGTATTTAAGATTTGTTAATACATAGAAACAAGTTCACAGAAAAGCATAGCTTAGCACTCGGCCACTGGGCAATGATGACGCTATACATACTACCATGACACTGTGGAATGAAAATAGAAGAGTCTTCACTATATGAAGAAGCAAAGAGATCTGGGGAAGTTTCTTTAGATCTCCCAGAGCCTTTGGGAATGGACACAAGTTAAGTTATCCTCCACGATGGCTATGAATGGATATTTTACACTTATTGGTTTACCTGTTTCTGACAATGAGACTGGGGATGGAGTCACTCAAAAATCAATCCTAAATCTCTTCTCACTAATTATGCTCCTCATCAGTTGAACAGTTTCCCATGCATCTCTTTTTGCTGCACATGGCTAAAGGATCTGGAGACAATAATGTGGGGGGAAGGGATTGGGGAACACGGGGGGAGGTGGAAATGCTGCTGGTTTTTGGAGACTGATTCAAAGTTTTCCTGAGCCCAAGTAGTACTAGTTGAGTGTTGTGGATCTTTGGACAGCACCTTTTTTTTTTCCATATTATGGTTTAAAATGGGGGTCCTGCATCTGGTCTGTCACAGGGCTAGAGCTGCTCATGGAACAGGGAAGTTTGACTGCACACACCCTGGGCTGCCACCAAGCAGTTGTTGGGCTATGAGAAGCTGCAGGACCCCACTCCAGGGGTGGGGTGGCACAGTCTGAGTTCCCCATGGAACTGCTGGAGTCCAGCTAGAACTCTTGGGCACCACAGATGCTATTGGGTGCAGCGGAAGAGCTGGCTCTGGGGTCCTCAGTCCGCACATAGGCTGGAGAGAGCAAGTTCTTGTTCTTGGATACTGCAAACACTACTGGATGCTGAGGAATTGCTGAGAACAGAGTGGGAGCTCAGGCGGGCTCTGGCCCTGGGGCAGAAGAGAACAGGGCAGGAGGAGAGTGCTCCAACTGGTTCCAGCGGGGAGAAGAGTGTCCTTGGTGGGTTGGTCGCTCAGCTTGGTGGAAATCGTGTCTGAGAACACAGAGAGGCTTCCTGGGTGAGATAAGACATGCCATCCTCAGAGGAAAACCTGTTCCATTGCTTCAACACAGAGAGTCCCTATGAGAAGAGGTAGTGTTCATGATTTTAAGGCATTTATTGGAGAATGGCAGAGAGAAGAAGAGGGTAGAGAAGTAGAGGCTGCCATGCCCACATGGAGAAAGCAGGGAAGGGAATGCAGAGAGAGGGAGGAGCAAGAAAACAAGAGACAAGCTAGAGGCAAGAGTAAGAGTAAGACAATAAGAGTAAGAGAGGGAGAAGGCGACAAGCAGCCCTTTTGTAGTGGGCCAGGCCTATCTAGCTGTTGCCGGGTAACTATGGGGGTGGAGTCCAGACAGAATGCCTGGAGATTGGGACATTGCCCTGTGTGACTGATGGTCACAGAATTATGGAGCTGGGGCCCTGTGTCAGGAGCCTAGTGTCTGGGAGTGTGGCCAACTCCCTTTCCTTCCTTGCAGTTATCTGCTGGGTCTCCAGGGTTTAAACCTAGTTCAACCAGAAAACAGGCTGCCTTTCACAGTCCCATACCATACCATATATTTTGAACTTGGTTCCCCCTTCCTCATCTCCACCCAGATTTTCCCCACCTATCCAACTTTATGCCTTCTTTTCTCTTTAGAGAGAACATTTCATGCAGAGGTAAAAAGCAATCCCCATGCTCTGAAATTTAGGGAACACTCTTGCTCTACTTACTAAAGGATCAGAAAGGAGGGAGGAGCTTTTGTCTCTGAGAGCCTAAGCTGAATATCAACAGGAGCAGAGGTCATGGAGGTGAGAAGGCTAGGTGCCACATGATGTTCCAGGCAACAGAAAGGCCTTTGACTTTTGCTTCGTCACTCACTGTATTAACTGTCGAGGATGCAGTAGAATAAGATGCTGCTACACCCAGTAGGAGGCAACACAGTCTGCAATTTCCCTTAATTTTTTTTTCAAACACTGCATGGCAGTTCAATAATTTTTGCATCCAATTGTCATGAACTGATTTCTCTACCAACTTTACTATATAGCTAGTAGGCTTTTACCCCTTAATAGTAATACATTAAAGGAGGGAGACTCCGTGACTTCCAGGAACAGCAGGCACATGTCTAAATATTATACCTACTTCTATAGATTTTTAGCACTTTACCCTAAATAAGGTGGTAAAAGAGAAACCATTTTATTTCAACAATTCCAGTTTAAATCAAAAGAATACTGTTACCTGTAACGGCTAAGCGATATCTTAGAGTGAGATTCTACTGATTATTGGTTCAAAGAGGAATAAAGTTTGGAGATTTTGCACACGAGGTTGACAGCATAACTGAAGTCCCAGAAGTCAGGAAGAGTGCTTACCAATCAGCTTATATTCTTTCTTTAGAATCTTGTAGCCCCATGGAGGTCCATGGGAGCCCGCATTTCCCATACCACTTCAAACGGACTCTAACTGTGTCTTCATTACACTGAAAGAACCACCAATTGCAGCTCAAATTTTGCCAAGCAGCTTCAAGTTCACTATTTGTCTATTCAATTTGTGACAGAATTATATAACTTTTACTCAAGAAATATATAATAAGAATGTCTGTACATGCCAGTGCCCATCCAGCTTGTTTGGCTATAGGTTCACTCCGTGCTGCCTCGACCCCCAGGAAGTTTCATTTTTCGTACTTTGGGAAGGAATGTGAAGAGGATCCTGATGTTTTATAATGATAAGTAGCAAGACACAGTGAACTATTTTGTTGGTAATGGGACACCCCATAGATCTGAAGAGGAATAAAAATTCACATCTTTCATAAATTTAGTTGTTCCAAACCTCAGGAAAACAAGATCCAGCAGAGGTGGGTATGGGCTCCACAAATGGAATTGTCTCTAAATATGGGTAGTGTACCTCCCAGAGTGTGAGTTCCATCCTTCTGGGCTCTTAGGCTAAAGCTATGCCTTTTGAATTCTGTGGGCATGCTACTGTAGTGAATGGTAGAGCTTAACATTGAGTTAGAGGCAGATCCAGGATGGTCAGGAAAGAGAGGACAGAAATAGAAACTAAGCAAAGGCAGTTGGGCCTTCAGGTGGAGACAGGAAAGGCTGAGGTATAGAGGTTGAAGGAAGAGCCCTTCTTCCAGGTGATGTCACAGAATCGGGAGCAGCAATGAGCCAAAGGCAAGAAAAGACCACTTGAGTTGATACCCTGTTTCAACAGTCACCAGAGACAGGCATGCCCATTTATGCCTGTCATCCTAGATCCCATAGAGAAAGTAAGTATGAGCACATGGTGAGGGCGAGAGGGGACCTGCCTCAGTATGATGTCAGACAACCTTGTCAGATATGGCACAAAGAGATGATCTGCAAGAATAAGTTTCATCAGATATATATATGCTGACCTTTGCAGGTGGGTTACTAGTTCCTAGAAATGTAGAAAGAAAAATAAGGCAGGGCCAGTAAGCTGACCTTTGCAGGTGGGTTACTAGTTCCTAGAAATGTAGAAAGAAAAATAAGGGAGGGCCGTCATCATGAAGACCTAAGGAGCCAAAGAATGGGCCATTTATCTTGTTTGGGGCTTCAAGTCAGGTTTGAAGGAGCAGTGAGGATGGAGGTAATAAGTGGTGAAATGCAGATCTAGACTTGCTTAATTACCTCATACATCAAGTCGGGATTGAACGGGACACTGTTGTTAAAGTGAGCCTAAAAGGGGGAAAACCAATTGGTTTTTCAGAATGGTTAGGGAAATTAAGTTTCATCATTAGACAGTGCCTTAACAGTCACACCCGGTCTTCATCTTGTGTTAAATTGAAATTATTCAACTTTATCAGCCCTTGCTGCTTGCTTCTTAAGTGGATGGCATACCTTACCTAGTTTGGTAGGTCTGGGTTTGAGGCTGAAACATAAGGTCTGAAGAGTAACCCAAAAGTGTTTTAGGATTAGGTAAATTCCAGCATATTTGAGAAATACAACCCGAGAGGAAAAGGTTACTCCTAAGGTAACCATAGTCACAAGGACTTCCAAGGAACTGAAGGAAGCAAAAGTTTCCAGGGATGTGGCAACTATATCTATCCGGACGTGTGCTATCTCCTCCCAGACTGTAGATTCATGGGTTTGGTTTGGTTTTTCACCTAACTGAAATCCTGGTCCTTGTGCCATTACATTGAGGCTTCTAAGTCAATGGCACAGCATCCTTGTCCTCTTTTGGGAACTATCACTGGTGTTTTGCCCTTGATTCATTCAAGTATCTTGACCCTCCACATTTTTCTCAAAATAGGACACAGCTATATACACAGTCTTATTGTAATCAGCACATAGGTATAGCAATGTGTTATTAGGATTCATTTTGTTGCTATGCTCATTTAGCAGAATAATAATAATAGGTTTTCCTTGAGCCCATGGCTTATCTACTGACAGTTTGGAGTCTCATTAAGCATTATCAGGTATGAGTTCCATCTCTAGAAATGAGCCTTAAATCTACCAACAAAAAGTAGTTGGTTAGCTCCCTTCTGGACTAGTGGGCATTTCTTACAGGAAGGTGGTTATCACTGCTCACAGGGTTCTTAGCTGGGTGAGATCAATGACTTCCTTTTGTTAGATCTCCAAGTTAGGCCAAATGGCTGATATACCCAATTAACATATCAAAGTGGATGATGACCTCCAGGTTCTCCCTGTATCCCCCAGCCCCTACCTATTGGCATCCTCTGGCTTGCATATCCCACCCCATACCCTGAATTCTCCAGCCCAGGGGACTGGTCTGGTCTTCCCTACATAATCCAGCCATTTTTGCTTAGCATCCCTTTTTGTACCTTTGGGCTCCCTGGCTCCTGTACCTGGTTCAGTTTCTCCATTCTCCCTTTCCCTCTCTGCTCTCCTCACATGACATAGCTCAGTCTAGTTGTGTCCACTTTGGACTGCCCTATATGTCTCTGATTCTGGCTATGCTCTCCCACATAAACTTTCTCCTCCCCCATACTAGGACCAATCATTTCCTTTCCTTTTAATTTTTTAAATTTTTTTATTATTTAATTTTTTTATTTCTTAATTTATCTGGTGCCAAAATCTAGGACCTATTATATTCCTTTACATTTTATTTCTGTTTTTCATTCACTTCTCTCCCACAATAGTATGTATTCATATGAACTTCAGCCAGTACGGGTGAAGCTTCCAGCTTTGTGATAAGCATGTGGTATCTTTAGCAATAGGGTCTTACTGTCAAGTTGTGGAAGGTACCCAAAAGCATTGGCAAGACTTTGTAGACTTTAGAGGATCTAAAGTCCTCTAAACTAGACTATGGAGGACCTCTTTGCTTAAAAACACCTATTTCCATCACTGATGTTTTACTTGGTAGCATAGGATGTCTACTTCAGGTATTATCTCATTTTTATGCATGTTTATATATTAGAAAGTGTCATAGTCATTTTTAATATGACTTTTTCCAACAGCCTCAATGTCAGTTATTCCATCCCTTCTCCTCCTCCTCTCTACCCTCATGAATCATCATATTCTAATTTTTCCTTCATATCTTTATAGCATAATATTTATATCCCCTTCCTTGGAAGATGCCCTGCCCCCAATTCCTTCCTAACTATCCAGCCTCCATAAATAAATAAAACACCATTTCTAAAGCCTGAAAGCTAGCTAGCATCCACAAATAGGAGAATACATAAAATGTTTGTCTCTCTGGGTCTGGATTACATCACTGAGGACTAATGCTCTGGCTCTATCTATTTACCTGAAGTTTTCATAAATTCTGATTTTTAGTAGCTGAATCATATTCTATCCTGTAAATGTGCTATACACATACGCCCAGTCCAGCATGGCCTTGGTAGGGACAGAATGACAGGGTTCCCACGCCGAGGACAGGGCCAGCAGGCTTGGGTCTCCAGGAGTGTGGATGGCTACTGTGGGGAAAAGACTTGTTTGTATAATAATGCACATATTTTACATTCCTTTTTCAAGGAATGCCCTCCCTGTTAACCTTACTGACTCCACAATAATAAGAGACAGCAAGAGTCTAGGAGGTAAAGGTGTGGCTCATGTCTCAGCAAACTGATAAACACTGAGACCTTCAGGACCGCCCTTAAGGCTATGGAAAAGAACTCTTAAAAACATGGGTTTAAAAATATATAATTTCTCAATTATGCAAAATATTGGGATGTAATATGAATTATGAGAAGCTTCATAAATCTAAAGGAACAAAAGCAGCTTCATTATGAGCCAACTTGTCAGATTGATACTAAGGACGGAGATTAACATTTTTAAGGAGTAGTGATTGCAGGAGATCCCAACTAGCTAAGTTTTTTGTTTATGCTTACAAAGGCAGATTCCTGAGTTCAGGGTCAGCCTGGGGCAGAGCAAGGCTAGGCCTAAGTATGGGAGAAATGGTAATTTCATGATTAGGTCCCACCCAGGTAGCTTATCTTCTCTGTTCAACTGAGGCAGGCAGATCTCTGAATTCTTTTGCAACATTAAAAGAAATCTGTGCTTGCTGTTTCCGAAGAATTAAGGGGCTGGGTCTGTAGGATGCTGATTCCTAGGGTAATCAAAAGGGGGCCTGGAATACATTACTAGAGTGGTATGATTACAAAAGATGAGGTATCCAGAGAATTTTTTAGACTAGCAAGAGAGAACTGCTTGGACAACCATCTCCGGCAGAAAAATAGAGTGCTGTTTAGAGATCTCCAGAGAGAGCAGAACAGAGAAAAAGCAGTCTGGATAGCTGTCTCGAGCAGAACACAGACTGCCAGCTTGGACCCACAATTTGACTTCAAGTCTGTTGTTATGTTGCTTCCAAACACCCCTTTTCTCAATCCAAGGCTGTTCCCTGGCACCCATAGATCAGTGTATTGCACAGTCTTCAAAAGAGAAGTTTCTCCTTGCAATAGACAGTAATTAATACAGAGATCCACAACTGACAATGTTCAGAGAGTGAGAAACTGTGGAGTGCTCAGCTCTGAATGATATGTCTTTACCATACCCCTCCCCTCAAGGCTCAGGAACCTATGCAGAAGACAGGGTAGAGAGTCGTGGTCAGTGGACGATATAAAGGGAACAGCATTTTCTAGACACAACAGAGCTGATGTACATATGAATTCACAGGAACTGTGACCACATGAGTAAGACCTGCATAAATTCAGCCAGACAAAAATCCCAGCATGAAGAATGTCACAAAGTCCAACCCCTAGCCAAGAAACTATTCACAAACGATAGCTGCTGGGAAAGGAGAAATCAGTTTTCTTCAATGAAGATGAAGTGACACTGGGTATGTTAACCACATTCCAGGGCAGGCCCCATGCTCAGGGGCAATCAGTCAACACAAATTGACTCTGTGAAAGTGGCTTGTCTTTAAAAGAGGAAAAGGACATGAAGTTGACTAGGTAGGAAGGGGTAAGGATCTGGGAGGAGTTGGAAGAAGGGAATGAATAGGATAAAAAGATCCTCTATGAAATTCTCAATGAATAAAACCTATTATGAGCATTTGTTAATTACAAAAGTAAGTGTTTCATTGTGACATTTCCATATATACATGGATTATGTTTGGATTATATTTTAATCTCTGTTAACCTTTTATCTCCCAGATAGTACTGCTTTTCATGAAGCATGGTTGTCATGATCACAATGTCACATGGTTACTTAACTCCTGACACAAGCTATGTCATCATCCATAAGTGATTTATTACTAAGCTGTATAGTAGGTAAAATAGAGTGATCAAAAGAGATATTGGGAAAATGGCTTTTACTGATTTCTACTTATTGTGATCTTAGTCATGGGGTAAGAGTAAATAAAGATTTAATACATATTTGGCTGTATCTTGAAGATACAGAAATACTGTCAGAAAATTCCACTTCTAAGTCCTGCTTCTTTCTGACCTGTAGGAAAGAAAGCAAAACCTCTAAGAGTGGGATGTGGACACATTTACATGATTAGATGATACTATGGAAACCTGTGCAAAGAGGCAGATGTGCAGAGGTAACTGGCATGCATGCCTTTGTCTTGATGTTTGTATGGTAGTGTATAACTGAGATGTGTTCTAGACCTGTAGAAGAATGCTTTCAAGATTCTACCACCCCTTTGTTCTGTTGAGGCCTGAGCTTGACTAGCCCCTCAGGTCTCCTCTTTTAATAGGTATCATCTTTAGCTCCCTGGGATTGTCTACATACATCTTGCTAACCACTGGTCTTTTCCTTTTTGGAAAACTATTACAGTTACTTCTTTTCCTGGTACATTTCTAATTTGTAAGGCTTCCTGCCCTTGTCCTGTGCCCTCTTCCTACAGATCAACAGCTTCACCCACTCTCTGGACATGAGATCATCCCAATCTTTATGCATTCGTTAGGTCTGCTCACCCACAGTTTCTTGCACCCCTCTTCTGCCTCCCCACCCTCCTCCAGCTTTTCTTGCGCTCCAGCTTCCCCTCACACCCTTTTTGGTTGCTTTCCTCAGAGCACTCAGCATGACAGAATGGGGACACAGAATACAGTTACAATAATGTCAGCGGCTCAGGGGAAAGGAATGAAAAGGGGGGAAAGGGAAAAATACAGATGGCTTTAATTAGGTATCTGTGCCACTGACTCACACTTAATATGCAAATTTTTAGCCTGTCCATTGTTAAGTGAAATGAGAGTTTTACTTAAATGTGAAAATAGATGAGGAAGGGTAATTAAGTAACACTGAAATGTAAAGCCTTGCTTCCATAATGTCTGTGATAGCACTTGGAAGCACAAGTCTTTCTCTTCTGCAGGCAGTGCTGGGGGGTGTGATTGCACAGGCATGCTTGGCTGTGCCTGGAGTTCTCACCAAGTACTGGGGATCTGAACTCATGCTTATGCAACAAATGCTTTACTCACACACAAAAGCCTCACCAGATCATTGAGAGGGATCTCTCTCGCTCCCTCTCTCCCTCTCTTTCTCTCTCTCATTCTCTCTTTCTCAGTCATTTTTAACCTATGGGTCCTGCCCACTTTTGTAAACCTCTATCTCCAAAAGTATTTACATCATGATTCATAACAGTAGCAAAATTATAGTTATGAAGTAACAACAAAAATAATTTCGTGGTTGGGGGTCACCACAATGTAAGGAAGAACTGTATTAAAAGGCTATACAATTAGAAATCTTGAGAAATACTGCACGAGAGAGAGAGAGAGAGAGAGAGAGAGAGAGAAAGAGAGAGAGAGAGAGAGAGAGAAGGATGGACACACACACAGCACACATACACACACACACTCACATACACACACACTCATACACACCTGGGTATGTGTGTGAGTGTGTATGTGTGTGTATGTGTGTGATTTGTGTGGCCCTGGTTGCTCTGAAACTTGCTAAGTGTACCAAGCCGGCCTTGAACTCACACATATCTGCCTGCCTCTACCTCCCCACTGTTGGGATTAAAGGCATGTGGTAACACATCCAATATAATCTTTTAGATTCTTAACAAAATAAATTATAAAAAATTGTAAATCATATTCAAAAATATTCTCATACTTTTAGGAAAATCAAGA
>JADRCC010516744.1:0-12413 GCA_019843855.1 Hylomyscus alleni
GGAAGACTTAAGTAAGCTGATGTCAAAAAACTTTCCTTCTGCTGTGGATGAAAATATTGTCGTAAGGGATAGGGATTTATCTCAATTGATAGTTTGCTTTTCGGGCATGCACAAAGTCCTGGGTGTAATCAACAGGAACACAGAAACTGAGAATTGTTTTAAACATTTGTAATCCTAACATTGGGGATTGAGATTCAGGAGAATCAGTAGGTCAAGATCATCTTTGTAGACACAGAATGCTTGAGGTCAACCTGTACTAGAGAATGTCTCAAAACTGTTATTGTAATCCATTCATATGTGCACAGAATTTATTTTGCTTCTTTAATGTGATTATCTTAGAATATGTGAGATTTCTGTCCCCAATCCCCACTTTAACAGATGAAAAGGAACTAAATTTTTTATATGTATATACATATACATATGTGTATATATACAAACATACATGCATACATATAGATAATGTAGTGGTTTACATAGGCATTAGTGAATCAAGGTAAAATAAAATTTTCTGAATAATTATATATTGCATTTTGCTTATCAGCTGTGCTATATTCTTTTTCACAGAAACCATTAATAATATGGGGGAGTATATAGCTTGGATAGATAAGGAGTATATGGGACTTATCTGTCCTTTGTTTTTAATATTCTCCATTGCTAATAATTAACTTTCTCATAATGCCTTGAAATGGAGACTACTAGGTTTCTTTTTGTTTCTATATAGGTAACTGTGTTTGTGTGTGCACGTTATGTCAAGGCCGAAGTTTGAAATGAAATATCTTCCTTTACTACTCTCTATCTTACTTTTTTTTGAAATAAATTTCTAAGCAAAACCAGAACATTTTGATTTATCTAAAGTAAATGAACAACCAGATTTTGTCTCTTGAAGAAAGTCCTGGGACTACAGGTGTATATCACCATGCCCGTATACTTATGTGGCAACTGGGGATCTGAACTCAGGTTCTCATTATTTTATGCTCAACTGAACCATTACCCTAGCTCCTAAGCTCTACAAGTTTTAAGAGTAAAACACCTTTCCCTACTTTTTAATAATTGGATATTTTCTTTATTTACATTTCAAATGTTATCACCTTTCCCAGTCCTCCCCTGCCCCAAATCCTCCATCCTATCCTCCCTGCTTATATGAGGGTGTTTCCTCTCGACCCACCTACCCACTCCCATCTCCCTGCTCTGGCATTCTCCATACACTGGGGCATTGAGCCTTTACAGGACCAAGTGCCTCTCCTCCATTGATGCCCAACAAGATCATCCTTTGCTACTTATGGGGCTAGAGCTATGGGTCCCTCCATGTGCACTCTTTGGTTATTGGTTTTGTCCCTAGAAACTCAGGGGGGTCTGGTTGGTTGATATTGTTGTTCTTCCTATTTAGTTGCAAACCCCTTCAGCTCCTTTGGTCCATTCTCTACTTCCTCTACTGGGAACTTATGCTCAATTCAGTGCTTGGCTGAAAGCATCTGTATCTGTGTTGGTCTGTTTCTGGCAGAGCTTCTTAGGAGACAGCTACATCAGGTTCCTGTCAGAAATCTTCCCTAACCTAAAGAAAGAGATGCCGTGAATATATAAGAAGCCTACAGAACTCCAAATAGACTGGACCAGAAAAGAAATTCCTCCTACCACATAATAATACAAACACCAAATGCATGAAACAAAGAAAGAATTTTAAAAGCATTAAGGGAAAAAGATCATTAACATATAAAGGCAGGCCTATCAGAATTACACCAGACTTCTCACCAGAGACTATGAAAGCCAAAAGATCCTGGGCAGATGTCATACAGACCCTAAGAGAACACAAATGCCAGCCCAGGCTACTATACCCAGCAAAACTCTCAATTACCATAGATGGAGAAAATAAGATATTCCGTGATAAAACAAAATTTAAACAATATCGTTCCACAAATCCTGCCCTACAAAGGATAATAGATGGAAAACAGCAACATAAGGATTGAAATTACACCCTAGAAGAAGTAAGAAAGTAATCTTTCAATGAACCCACACAAACCTAATTCTACCTCCTACAACAAAAACAATAGGAAGTAACAATTACTTTTTCTTAATATCTTAATATGAAAATTAATATCACCAACATATCCTAATCAATTGAAATCCAAAAATAAGAGGAATTAGAAATTTATTGACTGTCATCCAATGGTCTCTCTAATTTAGTAATTGGAGAAATAGGTCCAATACTGTACGATCCTTATACACTTTCAGCTTGTTTGTTTGTGACAGTGTCTTGCTGTGTACAACATAATGGCCTTGAAATCTTGCTTCTCATATCTCAGCCTCTCTATTAGTAGTATTGTTTATTTCATGTTTTAACACTATACTATGGTTTTCAAAACGGCTTACATGTTTCCAAAGTATTTATAAACCCAAAAGAAATGTAGACAATCAAATTGGGAGGGGGCTCGTAAGTGAAAAACAAAGAGTGAGACTGAATGCTTTGCTTGACGTTTGTAACTCTTGTATCAAGATTGAAGAAGAGAACTTTATAAGTTACTCTTTCTCTGAGATGAATGCTTTTCCAAATTATCACAGCCAATGAACGAGATTCTTACCCTCACCTAATGTCTGTGCTACCCTTCAAGCAGAACCATTGTACACTGAAACAGTTGGTAAATGATTTTATGGATAGACCATCTTAACGCACACACTATTTCAAAAATGAATGTAACCTGTTCTCTGTGGGCTGAGAATAAAGTCACTCACTGAAGTCAAATAGTTTTGACCATAGCAGGAAGTGTTTATCCAAAACTCATGCCTTCAATTCATTTTTGGCGCAGCAGAACTGTCAACTCTCAGCTTAGCTATGTTGGAGGTAAAATCCTTTGGTGATGTGAGGGTCATTGAAGTACAGCCTTATTATAATGAAATCCAATGTCTAAAAATTGTTCTTATTTTGGGTTTGTACCACAGTAAGAGCCAAGATTTTAAGCTCTACTAAATACAAAACAAACAAACAAACAAAAAGGATTTATTTATTTATGTTCATTTAAGAAAATACTAGTAGTTAGTGATGTATTATTTTGAAATATAAGTTAATATGTTTGGAGTTATTTAAAATTTATATTGAGAAAAATGTATGTATTTTCAGTATTGCTGTAGACTTGCATTTACATAAGACTGTTCAATTGATTGTTGTTTTATATCAAACAACTTTTATAATGCTAACTTTTATTGTTTTAATATTTTATAAATTTTAAGGAATATGACAAAAAAGATATTGTTGGTATTGATGGGAAACAAGAATGTGATTTAATTCTATTTGCTTAAAATGTTTTTAAATGTTAACAAATTCAGATAAATTGAAATGATATAACATTTCTCATCATAATACATTAAAACTTTAAAAGAATTTTAAAAAAAGATACATCACAGAGCCAAAGTCACAAGACAATAAGGTATTAACACAGAAACAGACATGCACACAACTCAAAAAAAATGAGTACATGGAACTTCAGCTACTTAATTTTTGACTAAATTGAAAAACTTAAGCTGGAGAAAAGAAAGCACTTTCAACAAATGGTGCTGGGGAAACTGACTGTCCTTGTTTACAAGAAGAAAATTAGATCTGAGTCTATCATGATATACAGGAACTAACTCCAAATGGATCAAAGTCTTAAACAGCAAACCTGAAACACTCAAACTGCTAGAATAAAATCTAGGCAGCATTCTATATGACATATGTGTAGGACAGGATTTTGGAATATGACTTTATTTGCTTGCAAATTAAGACCAACAAATGACAACTGGTACCTCATAAAACTCAAACACTTGTGAGCACCTAAAGAATCAATTAACTGATGTAGTGGAAGCTCTCAGAATGTGAAAGAATTTTATTGACAGTATACAAAGAACGCTATCACCACCATGACCACCAAAAAACCCCCACCAAACATTCCACAGAAAACATACATGTGATACATCAAAAGGGGTTGGGAGTTGAATAGTGTTCCCAAGAGAAAGAAAAATAATGGGCTAAGCTGGGACTGAAGAAATTGCTATATATAATTGCTATATAATTGCTATATATGAATAATATAAAAAACCCTTGGTGTGACTCTAAGCTAGTGAATTATCTGTATGACAAGAACTTCAAGTCTCTGAAGAAAGAAATTGAAGAAGAACTCAGAAGATGGAAAGATATACCATGCTCTTGCAGTGGCAGGATTAATATAGTAAAACTTGTCATCTTACTGAAAGCAATCTATTGAGACAATTCAATATCCATCAATATTCCAACTCAGGAGAGAGAGAAAGAGAGGGAGAGAGAGAGACTAGGAAATGAAATGATATCTAATATCTCATGTTCATGGAATGGTAGAATAGCATGTTGAAAATGACCATTCTACTCAAAGCTATTTACAGTATCAGAGCACGGACTGCTCTTCCAGGTTCAGTTCCCAACATGTAGATGGCAACTCACAGCTATGTATAACTTCAAGATTTTAGATTCTCACATAGAGATTGTGCAGAAAAACACAAGTACAAATATAAATATAAACAAATTATTTAAATGGCCAAGAAATATCTCAAAAAAGTTTTAACATCCCTAGCCATTAGTAAAACAGAAATTAAAACAGCTTTGAAATGTCTTTCCCCAGTCAAAATGGAAATGCTGCATGGAATAACCAACACTAAATGCTTTAAGGGGAATCAGAGAAAGGGAACCATTATTCACTGTTTTTGGGATTGGAAACTTGTATAAGCACTAAGGAAATTAGTGTGCAAAATTCACAAAATCTAAAAATGAATCTGTCATATGACACATCTGTCATATGACAGATCTTACTTTAGAGGTAATGGCTCATATCTGCTCTATTAGTAATAGCTAGAGAATTCAAACAGCTTTAATGTCCATCAACTGACAAATGGATAATGAAAATGTGGTAAATATACACTGTGGAATACTATATGGTTTTTACAAAAATGAAATTAGGACTTTGCAAGGGTAGAATTAGAACAGATTATATTGAGTGATCATGAGTAATAAAACTCCAATATCAGACACAAGACCGAAGAACTACCTTCTTGTTAGATGTTACCCATGGCTGTCCAAGTGTCTAAGCATAGACTGTTGCCTTTGATTGCCCCTCAGAGGTAAAACTAAAACCCTTGTAAAGGTAATTCCTGGGAGTTTTCTCTTCTACCCTTTTACCAGAATAACTACAGAATTTCTATGCCAAGTCTTGTCCATTTTAGCTCTTGAGTAATTGTCACAGAGACCATATATTTTTATTATCAAGCTGAAAGCAGTAAGCTGGGAAAGTTTTGAGATTTTCTAATCCAACTAGGTTGCTACTACCCAGGCATATCCTTAGGAACATTACTTGACACCTGGTCTTGATCTGGTTGCTCTCTCCTTGTGACCTCATCACGAATCTTCCTGGTCAATCCACATTGTCTCTACATCTTTTCCATTTCTCCACTCTTTCTACTATTCCATCTCTTCTCTTAGGATTTCCTTTTATGCTTCCAGAAGATACCATGTAACTTTCAAAAGGAGGTTGACAACCAACAGCCTTACCCGGCCATGATGCCTATGAACCAAATCAACTAGCAACATGATACAATATCTCCAAATGTGTAAGAGTGCCATGCATGACATTTTTGGTAACAAACAGCTTTCTAAGTGTATTTAGACTTGCTAAATAATATGCAAACCATGCCTGGCATTGAAAATATAGTCAAGTAGTCAGTGCTAGGGAAATCATGCTTATGGTAGGAGAATCTCCAGCCACTCATTTACTAAGCTAGCATAATCCTTAACAACAATCTGTATGCATTGACCTTACACCCAAAAAAAAATTTTAACCCCATACCAAGGAAACGTCTCTTTGCAACACCTGGAGAGAACACCCAATGTAAATGCTCACTTGTGAAGCTCAGTACCAATGGAAAAACAGTCTAGCACCTAATGTTCAAGAAATATTGGGGGAGCAGAAAGATTGTAAAAGCCATAGGTTCAGAAAGTTTGCTGTGGGATTGTGTCTCTTGGTAATGTCAGAAGCTACACCCATAATGTCCCACCAAAATAACTGCCCAAAATGACCT
This sequence comes from Hylomyscus alleni, assembly GCA_019843855.1. Classification (NCBI taxonomy): domain Eukaryota; kingdom Metazoa; phylum Chordata; class Mammalia; order Rodentia; family Muridae; genus Hylomyscus; species Hylomyscus alleni. The sequence goes on from JADRCC010516744.1 coordinate 6,073, forward strand.
GAAAAAGGATGATCCCAGCAAATGTGTCAAGCCTTATCAGGAAAAGTGAATGAGTCCCAATTCCACACAAAGAGTTACACACATCTGAATAAAGCTTTGAGCAGAGAAGGTGGTCTTCTCTAGGGAGAGTACATCAATTGGTTGTGCAGTACCAAACCATCAGCTCTGAAATAACATACACATGTGACATTACCTGGACTGAGAAGGTAATATTTAGGAAACTATATCCATGCAAATTTTGTATGTAGGTTCATATATTCACGCACTATCCATTAATAAAAAAAAAGGCCATGAATTTGAAGGAAAGCAGGGAAGAAGAAGGATAGGAAGTGTATGGAGAAGTGTAATATCATAATTTCAAACAGGAGAAAATAATAATGAAGAAAATATCTACAAGTTAACACCAATCATATATAAGACTTAACCTAAAATACAGAAACAAGAAGAGTGGAATGGTAAAGATTTTAAACCCTACTAAGTATAAAACAAACAAACAAACAAACAAAAAGACTTTATATGTTTTTGTTCATTTTAGAAAATAATAGTAGTGAAGTATTTCTTTAAAATATAGAGTTAATATGTTTGGAGTTATTTAAAATTTATATTGAGAAAAATGTATGTATTTTCAGTATTGCTGTAGACAAGCATCTACATAAGACTGTTAAATTGATTGTTGTTTTATATCAAACAACCTTTATAATACTCATTTTTATTATACTATTTTGTAAATTTTAAAGAATATGACAAAAAATGTATTGTAGGTATTGAAGGTGGGTCTCTGGGAGGATTTGGTGTACAAAAGGGAATCAAGAATGTGATTTAATTCTATTTATTTAAAATGTGTTTTAACATGTTAACAAATTCAGATAAATTGAAATCATGTAACTTTTCTCATCATAATGCAATGAAACTTAAATCAATTAAAAAAGAGTAGAACAAAAGATACAAAAAGATAAAACATCAATCAGAACAGACTTACAGCTGTGTGTGGAGGTGTGTCTCTCTAACTCCTGCACCTATAGGGCAGAGACAAGTGATGTGTTAGAATGGCGGGAGGCATCAGAACATACCACACTAGGCCCAAACAGTTCCACTTGTAAGAGGTTTAATTGAGAGGAGAAAGGGGGGAAGTAGCATGGAAAGAGAGGAGGAAGAGATAGAGGAATGTTCCCCGTGTATATATATGGGTTCTGAAGTAGGGGCCACAGGTAAAGATGGGAGATAAGCCCAATGAATTCTGGGAGTATGGTGGCTGTTGCCCTGGCAACAGATCTTTGGACCCGCCCATGCATCCCACAGGCTTTGAATGTCCTGATGCTAATATCAAGTAGATCTCTGAATTTCACACCAGCCTGGTCTATTTATTGAGTTCCAAAATGAACAAATAAACCAACAAACAAAAACCAATTGTGCCTACAAGTCTCAGGCCAGGATCCTCTCAACCTCCATCTACACCTAGGAGTCACAAAGTGGATCTGCAACCCTCTCTACCCTTCCTAGCAAGCAGAGAGCCTTCCTTCAGGGAGTGCTTTAATAAAGGGACTCTCGTGAGATCTGCCATTTTGTCTCTGGTGATTTTCTAAGGTGGGACCAGCCAGGAGGCACAGGCCTCACAAGTCACAGGACAGCCTGGTCAGAATCCTCTCTACCTCAGACCATGCATAGGAGAGACATCAGATCTACCTCCCTCTCTGCACCTTTCCCAAAAGTGGAGATCCTATCTCCAGGGTGTAATCGGACCCCAGGATTCAGGATGGACAACTGATCCATAGCCATCTGTGCCCAGTATTTACCAGAGGAGAGCTGATTTCCCAGAAGTGCTGACCCAGCTTACAGACCCACAGGAGGAACTAGCAATAGTCAGAGACAGCAAGAACATCTAACATCAAAGATCAACAGGTGGCAAAAGGCAAATGCAAGACTTCTACCCACAGAAACCAAGACTACTTGGCTTAATCAGAACCTAGTACTCCCACCACAGCAAGTCCTGGATATCCCAAAACACCGGAAAAGCAATATTTGGATCTAAAATCATATCTCTTGATGGTGCTAGAGGAATTTAAGAAGGACATGAATAACTCCCTTAAAGAAATACAGGAGAACACAGGTAAAGAGGTACAAGCCCTTAAAGAGGAAACAAAAAAAATCCTATAAATAATTACAGGAGTTCACAAGTAAACAAGTAGAATCCATTAAAGAGGAAACACAAAAATCCCTTAAGGAGTTACAGGAAAACACAAACAGGTGAAGGAATTGAGCAAAACAATCCAGGACCTAAAAATGGGAGTAGAAACAGTTAAGAAATCACAAAGAGAGACAATTCTGGAGTTAGAAATCTTAAGAAAGAAGTCAGGAAACATAGATGCAAGCATTACCAACAAAATTCAAGAGATAGAAGAGAGAATCTCAGGTGCAAAAGACATCATTGAAAACATTGACACAACAGTCAAAGAAAATGCAAAATGTAAAAAGTTCCTAACCCAAAACATCCAGGAATTCCAGGACACATTGAAAAGACCAAACCTAAGCATAATAGGTATAGAAGAGAGTGAAGACCTCCAACTTAAAGGGCCAGGATATATGTTCAAGAAAATTATAGAAGAAACCTTCCTGAACCTAAAGAAAGTGATGCTCATGAACATACAAGAAGCCTATAGAACTCCAAATAGACTGGACCAGAAAAGAAATTCCTCCCACCACATAAAAGTCAAAATACCAAATGCACAAAACAAAGAAAGAATACTAAAATCAGTAAGGGAAAACGGTCAAGTAACATATAAAGGCAGTCCTATCAGAATTACACCAGACTTCTCAGCAGAGACTATGAAAGCTAGAAGATCCTGAGCAGAACTCATACAGACCCAAAGAGAACACAAATGACAGCCCAGATTACTATACCCAGCAAAACTCTCAACTACCATAGATGGAGAAACCAAAGTATTCCATGACAAAACCAAATGTACACAATATATTTCCACAAATCCAACCATTCAAAGGGTAATAAATGGAAAACTCCAACACAAGAAGGGGAACTACATCTCTGAAAAAGTAAAAGTGTAATCTTCCAACAAAACTTAAAGAAGATAGCCACATGAACAGAATTCCAACTTTAACAACAAAATAACAGGAAGCAACAATTATTTTTCCTTAATATGTATTAATATCAATGAGCTCAATTCCCAAATAAAAAGACATAGACTATCAGAGCATTTATGTAAACAGGAACCAACATATTGTTGCATACAGGAAACCCACCTCAGTGACAAAGACAGACACTACCTCAGAATAAAAGCCTGGAAAATAATTCTCCAAGCCAATGGTCCCAGAAAAAAAACTAGAGTAGCCATTCTAATATCGAACAAAATTGACTTTCACCCTAAGTGATAAAACAGGTAAGGAGGGACAGTTCATATTCATCAAAGGTATGATCTACCAAGATGAACTCTCAATTCTGAACTTCTATGCTCCAAATCAAAGGGCATCTACATTCATAAAAGAAAATTTACTAAAGCTCAAAGCACACATTGCACCACAAACAATCATAGTGGGAGCTTTCAGCACCTACTCTCTGCAATGGACACATCATGGAAACAGAAACTAAACTATGACATAGTGAGACTAACAGAAGTTACAAAACAGATGGATTTAATACATATCTATAAAACTTTTTATCCTAAAACAAAAGGATATAACTTCACAGCACCTCATGGTACCTGCTCCTAAACTGACCATATAATGGGTCACAAATCAGGCCTCACCAAATACAAGAAGATTGAAATAATTCCTTGCATCCTATCAGATCCCCATGGACTAGTGTTCCTCCTCAATAGCAACATAAACCATAGAATGCCCACCTACATGTTGAAGCTAAACAACACTCTACTCAATGATAACTTGTCAAGTAAGAAATAAAGAAAGAAATTAAAGACTCTCTAGAGTTTAATGAAAATGAAGCCACAACATAACCAAACTTATGGGACACCATGGAAGCAGTCTTATGAGGAAAACTCATAGCTTTAAGTGCCTCCAAATAGAAACTGGAGAGCACATACATCAGCCAGAAGCAAATTCACCCAAGAGGAATCAAAGGCAGGAAATAATCAAACTCATGTCTGAAAACAACCAAATAGAAACAAAAAGAACTATACAAAGAATCAACCAAACCAAGAGCTGGATCTTTCAGAAAATCTAAAAAATTGATAAACCCTTAGCCAGACTAACAAGAGGGCACAGAGACAGTATCCTAATTAACAAGATCAGAAATGAAAAGGGATACATAACAACAGACACTGTGGAAATCCAAAAAAGTAATGAGATCCTACTACAAAAGCCTGTACTCAACAAAACTGGAAAACCTGGATAAAATGGACAATTTTCTAGACAGATACCAGGTACCAAAATTAAATTAAGATCAGGTCAATGATCTAAACAGTCCCGTATCTGCTAATGAAATAGAAACAGTCATTTTTAGTCTCCCAACAAAAAAAAAATCCCAGGATCAGATGGGTTTAGTGCAGAATTTTATCAAACCATTAAAGAAGATCTAACATCAATACTTTTCAAACTATTCCACGTAATAGAAACTGACGGTACTCTACCCAACTTCTTCTATGAAGCCACAATTACTCTTATACCTAAACCACACAAAAACCTAACAAAGAAAGAACTTCAGACAAATTTCCCTTATTAATATCAATGCAAAAATACTCAAGAAAATTCTTGCACACCAAATCAAAGAACACATGAAAACGATCATCTACCATGATCAAGTAGGTTTCATCCCAGGGATATAGGGATGATTCAATATACAGAAATCCATCAATGTAATTCACTATATAAACAAGCTCAAAGAAAAAAACCATATGATCATCTGATTAGATGCTGAGAAAGCATTTGACAAAATACATCCCTTCATGATAAAAGTCTTGGAAAGATCAGGAATTCAAGGCCCATACTTAAATATAGTAAAGGAATATAGAGCAAACCAGTAGCCAACATCAAACTAAATGGAGAGAAACTTGAAGCAATCCCACTAAAATCAGGAACTAGACAAGGCTGCCCACTCTTTCCCTATCTATTCAATATAGTACTTGAATTCCTAGCCAAAGCATTAAGACAACAAAAGGAAGTCAAAGGGACATGAATTTAAAAGGAAGAAGTCAAATTGTAACTATTTGCTGATGATATGATAGTATACTTAAGTGACCCCAAAAATTCTGCCAGAGAGCTCTTAAACCTGATAAACAATTTCAGCAAAGTAGCTGGATATAAAATTAACTCAAGCAAATCAGAGGCTTTCCACTATACAAAGGATAAACAGGCGGAGAAAGAAATTAGGGAAACAATACCCTTCACAATAGTCATAAATAATATAAAATACCTTGGTGTAACTCTAACTAAGCAAGTAAAAGATCTATTTGACAGGAACTTTAAGTCTCTGAAGAAGGAAATTGAAGAAGACCTCAGAAGACAGAAAGATCTCCCATGCTTGTGGATTGGCAGGATTAATATAGTAAAAATGGCCGTTCTACCGAAGGCAATCTACAGATTCAGTGCAATCCCCATCAAAATTCCAACTCAATTCTTCACTTAAAAAGAGCAATTTGCAAATTCATCTAGAAAAACGAGAAACCCAAGATAGCCAAATCTATTCTCAACAATAAACGAACCTCTGGAGGAATCACCATTCCGGAGCTTAAGCTGTACTAAGAGCAATTGTGATAAAAAATAAAACAAAACTGCATGTTATTGGTACAGTGACAGGCAAGCAGATCAATGGAACAGAATTGAAGAGCCAGAATTGAACCCACACACCTATGGTCACTTGATCTTTGACAAAGGAGCTAAAATCATACAGTGGAAAAAAGACAGCATTTTCAACAAATGGTGCTGGCTCAACTGGTGGTTAGCATGTAGAAGAATGTAAATCTATCCATTCCCTTTTCCTCATACAAAGCTCAAGTCCAAGTGGATCAAGGACCTCCACATCAAACCAGATAAACTGAAACTAATAGAAAAGAAAGTGGGGAAGAGCCTCGAGCACATAGGCCCAGGGGAAAATTTCCTGAACAGAATGCCAATAGCTTATGCTCTAAGATCAAGAATTGACAAATGGGACCTCATAAAGTTGCAAAACTTCTGTAAGGCAAAAGACACTGTCAATAGGACAAAACAGCAACCAACAAATTGCGCAAAGATCTTTACCAATTCTATATCTGATAGAGGGCTAGTATCCAATGTATACAAAGAACTCAAGAAGTTAGACTCCAGAGAGCCAAATAACCCTATTAAAAATGGGGTACAGAGTTAAACAAAGAATTCTCAACTGATGAATATCGAAT
>JADRCC010516782.1:3462-17545 GCA_019843855.1 Hylomyscus alleni
CTGAGGGGAGAGGGGACAATGAGAGCCCAGGTCCTCTGAGGGGAGAGACTAGCAGCTGCTCCCTGTGTCTTGACAAAAACTTCAACACTGCAGGAGAAAAGCTGCTCATATCCCTGGGTTTCATACAACAACAAATGAACATATTGCCCAGTGGAAGCTCATCTCAGAGATCATACACCTAGAGTGAGAAATCACCAACTGAGTAGCTGCAGCTTCACTCAAGAAGGGCAACCTAGCTAAGCTATTCCAGAGTCTAAGAATCTAAGCCAACAGGTTCTAGACAGCACAGTCAAGAGCCCTCTAACGCACAGATCTTAACCAGGCTAGGCTCTAGAGTGGACTTACAGGAATTCTCAATTTGCACATAAAATCACATGTTCTTTCCTAGGGAGAGGCTCATATACATTCTACCCAGTTCTTAATTGAGTCTGTGACCTACATAAGGTTATCTCTGCGCTAATACAAATGTGATTTTTAAAATACTTACAAGTGATGTGTTGAAATGTCTATGTAAATACACACTTCCAGAGTGTACTAAGGATACCAGTTTCGCAAGATGTTTATTTGTGATAACCCCATATCGTACTGTTCCTAGGTAATCTGAAACAGAAAATTTTCCTTTATTAAAGATAGGGCCCAGGCCTTAAACAACACACACCCATTGATCCAGTCCTAATGTACCTAGTCCCTAGACCAAGGCTGCTGCTAACCTGGCCTGGCCCTGGAAGAAGCAGCTGCAGACTCTTTACTCCCTAGACCAAGGCTGCTGCTAACCTAGCCTGGCCCTGGAAGAAGCAGCTGCAGACTCTTCACTCCCAGTCACTGGGCTGAGGAGATCGCCACATCCACCTGCAGCTATCTAACCTGTCTGCCTTGCCACCCTGTTCCCCTTGCTCAAACAAGCCTACTTCTGGGCAAGGCACAAGCTGCCATCTCTGGACATGTTCAGCTCCTTCTCATTATACATCTTGCTCTCACTTTTCTTGACTACCTGCCTAGTATCAAGTCCTCAGGGGAGGAAAGTTTTGGGGGAGATGTTGGGACTTCATCCTCTTATTTTGATGGTCCCTGTAAGCACCTGTATTGTCTTATTCATCTATTTACATTTTACTTTATCCAAATTCCTCTTAGGAATTTAAGTTCTTATTTATGGCTGCTACCCCTAGTTGGATGAAGAGGACTCTGAACTTCTGATCCTCCTGCCTCCACCTTCCCAATACTGAATTAAAGGAATGTGTCCCCACAAGCAGTTTACAGGGTGCTAGGGAACAAACCCAGAGTTTTACCCATGCTAGGCCAGCACTCTGCCAACTGAGCAGCATTGCATGCCACTAACTGTATGTGAAATGAGTGAATCTAGCAGATACAAATAACTCACACAAATTAACAATAAAAAAAATGATTGAAATGTGCACACCACAGAAAGGGAATGGACCTGGATAATCATTATATGAAAAAATACCCAATCTCACTCTGAGGAAAGCAAAATAATACCACTTTTGACCTTCAAACTGAGCCTGAAATGTAAGACATGGGGAATGTAGAGTATCAATGACCAGCAGAGCACCGGGAGCTCTGATATAACACTAGCTGAGAAGGTAAAGTTTGACACTTGACAACAGAAGTTTGTGGACTGCTAGCAACAAAGAAGAGAAAGTGCGTCAGGTGTGGTGGTGCATACCTTTAGTCTCAGCACTCAGGAGACAGAGGCAAGTGGATCTCTATGAGTTCGAGGCCAGCCTGGTCTACAAAGCAAGTTCCAAGACAGCTAGCACTGTTACACAGAGAAACCCTGTCTTAACAGAGATGGGGAGGAAAAAGGGAGGGAAAGAAAGAAAGAGAGAGAGGGAGGGAGACAGAGAAGGAAAAAACAAAGGAGAAGAACAGAAACACCTCCAACACAGCACAACTTCTGTGTTGTTTAAAAACAAAGTTTAAAGTTTAAAACAAAACCCCTCATGCTTGGACAACAGTATTCTTTTCTAATGGGCACAGGGGTGTTGAAATGTATAAAGAACTTAAAAGAGAGTACAGAGACACACCATGAATAGACCCAGATACTCTGAAGACGGGGGGAAGAGGAATGCTTGAGCCTGGAAAGAGCTTAAGACCAAGCTGGACAAAATATGGAGACATGCCTCAAACAGAACAAGAAGAATCTGAAAGGAGAGTAAAGTTAGTCCCACCTGATCTGAGCCTGGGAAAACAGAAGCACCTCTGACCCCACAGTAAAGAACGGAGATAGGGTGATACCAAGTAGCATAGGCGGGTACTGCCAGAACTGAGGCTGCACCACCCAGCAGAAGACCCTGCCTTGTTCTCAAGCAAGTGTCAACAAAGTTAGTTTGGTGTTGAGGCACAAAGAGGGTCATATCCATATATGTGATGCTTTCGTCACTAAAAATAAATAATAGATAAATGAAAAAATAAATAGGCTTTAGTCTGCTGTGTGTGCATCTGCCATAGCATGACTGTAGTAAAGGAAAACCTCTGGTACAAGTTCTGGGGACAAAATCCACGTTGTTAGCTCAATAGTAAGTACCTTCCCTGCTTAGTCCGCCTTATTTTTCAGGGACCATGCAATACTTAAGTGTTTGAACAATTATAAAATAAAGTATTCAGTGTTGAAAGGGATATAGAAGATTGTGTAGGGAACACCTCGTCCTTTTCTACTCTCCTTCCTCCTTATTGTAGATGTTAAATAAGATCAGTTAAATTTCATCTTACTAAGTAGCCAATATACAAATCTGAACAAATTCAACACATAAAGGTATCCACTTCAAAGCCTGGCACTGTGGTACACATACCTTTAGTCCTAGCACTTGTAGGCAGAGACAGATAGGTGTCTATTTGTCTGAGGCCAGCCTGGTCTACAGTGTGAGTCCAGGTCAGCTTAAGCTGTTTCTTTTTATTGCCTCTTAGGTGAGGAACAGCTGACTGGAACAGTAGGAATGCCTCTTTAGGTAAACAATCCTAAACACAACCTGACAAGTTTAAAGTGATTCAAGAGAAACACAGCAAGAATAAACCAGAAAGCAAAAGAGTGGTTTGTGGGGAGGTCTGCATGTACCTGGGCATCTGACTCAGAGCCACAGCCATGCAAGGGAAATGGAAGGGAAGCTACTACAGAAAGCAATCACTAGAAAGAAACCTAACTGCAAATCAGTACAGCACAGTGAGGGGAGGGGAGAAAGAACCAACCTCAGTAACTGCAGAACTGTAAAACTAAGGGCCAAGAGAACTGGTCTAAGTCCATAAATCTCATTGAAAATGCTTCCCACAAGGCTATATAACTGGTAATCCTGAAACTATTAACACATCTTTTTACCCAAGTATATTGCCATCATGGGAACCAGGAATTTTACTACTGGGGTAAGAAGTTACACTGTAGGAGAGGAAGGCTAAAATGAATCCTGTTGTGTCAGCCTGGAATCAGAGATAATTGTATAAGCTAGCTTTTCATTTGCACCTATATATAAGATATAAAAATATGGATGCAGAGCTGGAGAGATGGCTCAGCGGTTAAGAGCACTGACTGTTCTTCCAGAAGTCTTGAGTTCAATTCCCAGCAACTACATGGTAGCTCACAACAATGGAATCTAATGCCCTCTTCTGAAGTGTCTGAAGACAGCTACAGTGTACTTACATACATAAAATAAACAAATCTTTAAAGTAATATATGGATGCATTCACATATGGGTATAAACGCATGTGCTTCCCGGTTCTATCTGCTGAAACCTTGAACTAAGAACACCCTGAAGCTTCCCAAGAGTATATACCCAGCATCCAGACTTTCATCCCAATTGTCAATCTCCATGGAAAGACACCAGGCTCCTGCAGAAGAGGCTCATGAGAGGGAAAAAAGCAGGAAGAGCTGTGTGTTCCAGTCCTATGGATGGACCCTGGGCCTTCCACATGCTAGCAGACACTCTTACCAATGAGCCACTCTCCAAGTCCCTTTAAAATTTCTAAATGGTTCAACACATTAAGTTCAGATGATGAAAATATAACAAGGCAGCACCTAAGCTACAGCAGTCACATTTTATCTAACACTAGAAAAGTCATATTCTAACACAAGAAAAGTCACATTCTATCTAACATGAGAAAAGTCACATTCTATCTATCTAACAGGAGAAAAGTCACATTCTATCTATCTAACAGGAGAAAAGTCACATTCTATCTAACATGAGAAAAGCCACATTCTATCTATCTAACACGGAAAAAAGTCATTCTATCTATCTATCTAACGCAAGAAAAGTCACATTCTATTTGAGAAAAGTCACATTCTATCTAACATGAGAAAAGTCACATTCTAACACAAGAAAAGTCACATTCTATCTATCTAACATGAGAAAAGTCACATTCTATTACTTTTTTAAAACCAGAAAAAAAGGGAGCTGGAAAGATGGTTCAGAGGTTAAGAGCATTATCAGAACTCAGGTCCTGAGTTCAATTCTCAGCAACTACATGGTGCTATAACAGGATCTGATGGCCTCTACTAGCATTCAGGCGTACATGCAGAGAGAGCACTCATATAAATACATAAATAAATGTTTAAAATAAAAAAAAGATTAAAAAGACCTGTGTGTCTATGTCTGTGTGGGTACATGCACCTAGAGCTATAGTCATAAGCGGCTGTGAGTTCCTATCATGGAGACTGAGATATGATCCTGGATTGCCTGCAAAAGTAGTATGCTCACTTAAATACTGAATCATTGCTTCAGGCCTCTCAATTCTTATAGGTCTCCATACAGTCAGCTTATTAGCCTGGTCCCTTAGCCAGCTTCAGATCCCCAGGAACCACAAAGTGGCAAATGGTAGCAAAAATGACTACAAATGTGACAAGCTCTTGAAAGAACATCTAGGCAAGGAAACAGCTGCATGTGCCGATAGCTAATCAGATAAAAGTGACTAGAGTCTGAATGTGGCCATTCGCTCACTCCAGGAGGGAACAGCAAACACTTAGACAACTGTCTTGTTGTAAGAGCTGAGGCATGGACCCTGAGTCCCTAGAGCTCATAGAGCCACTCTTAGGCCATGTTCCATGAACACTGCATGAGGGAGCAACAGAAGGCACTGGTGTCTGCCAAGTCTGGCGGCCTTTGAGTGGTCAGCCATCTTGCATTGAGTCCTCAATTTCACCTTCCGACCATCTGTGAGAAGGTTGGGGCTCTTTGTCACTAACAGACTTCATCACTCCAATTCCCATGTACCCTAGGGACAGCTTTAGTCACTTTTCCTGTTCCTTGCACACATGCCTGTCACCACCCACCACTGTTGCTCACTAAGGGTTCAAGGAGAATGGAGGTGAAATTCCCTGTGGTTTCCCTTCAGGTCAATCTGGACTCTCATGCTCACATCAGGATTTTGTTAGGGGGTTTTTGAATGCTCTCACCTTAGTCTGGTTTTTTAGTACCATTTCCCTTAAAGTCAGTATGAAATATCAAAACCAGTTTTATATTGAGAACATACATCTTCTGAGCCATGAACCTTATCAATAAGGTAAAATGTTAACCTTTCAAATGCTAAAGGAAGGGTAAGAATAGCTACTTTCATTGGAAAACAGAATAGAAGACCAGGTACAGCAGCTCGGGCCTTTAATCCCAGCACTTGGGAGACAGAGGCAAGTGGATCTCTAAGTTCGAGGTCAGCCTGGTCTACAGACTGAATTTTAGGACAGCCAGGACACAAGACAGTATGTCCTAAACATCCTCATTAGCGCCCCTCCAATGTCATGACAATTACTAAAGATGTCATTTCCTCCCAACTTCTTCAGGAAGAGATATATGTTCTACTATAAACTGAGCTTATACAATTTAATTGTCTCAGACACCTACAGCACCGGGGGTTCTGGGAGTACTGTACCCAAGGGTCCCCAAAGAACAACAGGCCAGGGATGAACAAAGCAGAACTCTCAGGCTTCCAGGAAACTTCTGAGTGAGCTAATCTCTCAGGGATCTGAACAAAGAGGAACACTGGGTCAAGAGAAAATGCATATAGACACCTAGTGATAAATCTGTCCTAGTCTACTCCATAACTAAGTATCAGTAGATTAGGCTCCATGTATTTCATGGGCATGACCGAGACAAGATTTACCTCTAGGGAAATTTCTCTTCTGGGCATTTTTAAAAAACTTCTTTACATTGGTTAACTGTGATCTTTCAATAGGCAGACCAGTGTGGCCGAGAAATAGCCTTATTTTATTTCTCATCAACTTCTGGTTATCTCTTTTTTTTTTTCCTTCAGAATTTTAGATAAATTGAGAAAAGGAAAATAAGATTATGCTAAAAGAGGATAACAACTGTCCCACTGTAGCTGGGACTCCCTCCCCAGTGCACTTATGACGATGACTTCAGACTCCAATGATAAACATATCTATCAAACTAAAAACCTTAAAAAAAAAAAAAAGGACACAGAAGGCAGATGGTAGCTAGTGGCATACACCTTTAATCCCAGCACTCAGGAGGCAAAGGCAATCTCTGAGATTCAGGTTGGCCTGGTCTAGAGTGAGTTCTAGGCCAACAAGGCTACACAGAGAACCCTGTTTCAAAAAACCATCCCCCGGCAAAAAAAGACACATTACAGAAATGTTTCCTGTGTATAAACTGCTACAATATTTGTATGTTCCCCTAGAAATGTAACTTTGAAGTTTGTATATTTTCATGATTCTTCACATAAAGGCTAAAGCAACTGCATAGAAAGAAATCTGACATTTGGAGACCACAAACATATGCCAGTGTTTATCCAGACACCACTAGAGTAAACACAGAAAATTCTCTCTTGTGAGCTGGAAAAAGAGGGAAAGCTAGATGCAGTTCCAGATATATTATTTTAGAAGAACATACTCTACAGAGCTAAATAGCTGTTGTCACGAATCTTGGTGACAGGAAAATATACACTCTCCCAGCAGCAGTCCTGTTCATCAGACCCCAAAGCAGTGTGAAGTGCTCCAACATTTCCCTTTAACCTTCTTCCTTTCCACCCTCCGAGAAGGTGGCTAGTCTGAACATGGGCTTACAAGCCCTCCTCCATCTATTTCAGGATGTACTATGTGCTAATCAAGTCAGCCATGTGAGGTGTTTCTTTCCCTCAAGACAACCCTTTAAAGAAGTGAGAAGCACTCTTGCCTCACAGGCCTATAATTACTGTAGAAGGATATCGGCATTTTAGAGCTCAAGGGTCCTTCAAAGTCTACCAGGGCAAAGCTCCTTTAAGATGAAAAAAAGAAAATACATGAAACCCACTAAGCCCATTATTAAATTATCTTTTTCTTTTTAAAGACAATTTAAGCTGGTCTCAACTCACAGAAAATCTCCTGCCTCTACCTCTAGAGTTATAGGATTATAATCATGAGCCACCATCACCAACTATTGTATTTCTTTTTTTTCCTTCCTTTGGTTTTTCGAGGCAGGGTTTCTCTGTATAGCTCTGGTTGTCTTGGAACTCATGCTATAGATCAGGCTGGCCTCGAACTCACAGAGATCTGCCTGCCTCTGCCTCCTGAGTGCATGGGTTAAAGGTGCGCACTGCCACCACCTGGCATATTTCTTTAAGCAAAAGACTAATAAAGACTATTGACACTAAATGGCTCTAAGAACAAGACTCTGCTGTCTGGATAAGGCTGTTTTCCTTTAGGTCCTACAAGCCATAGGTACAAGTCCACAGTTAATACTTAGCATTTGGAAATGACCAAGCATTAATGTGAACCCACTAAGACCTACACTGAAGAATCAAAAGAAGCTGTAACTAAATGAATAACCATGCTATGAGTGAGAAAGGGAAGGTAAGTGTGATCCTATGAACTGACTTCAAACCCATTCCCATATTTAACATAATTCCAACCCTAATCCATCCAAAGGCATGAATATATATTAAAAAAACTTCACAAGAACTAGAGGAAGTAGAATCTATCTACACTTTACCAAATAGTAACAGCTTAGAAAGCCATATATTCATCATATTTATGTCTATAAAAAATGACCACCTCGAGCTGGAGAGATAGCTCAGCGGTTATGGAGCACTGGCTGCTCTTCCAGAGGTCCTAAGTTCAATTCCCAGCAACCACATGGTAACTCACAACCATCTGTAATGGGATCCAATGCCCTCTTCTGGTGTGTCTGAAGACAGTGACAGTGTCCTCACATACATAAAAAAAAAAATAAATTTTTAAAAAAGTATACACACGTTTCTCTTATGTGCACCTGTTATTTTGTGTGTGTGTGTGTGTGTGTGTGTGTGTGTGTGTGTGTGTGTGTACCAGTTATTAACAATAAGGAAAATAACTCCCTCCTAGAGTCAGAGAGAGAAGGGGGAGTAAATCCAGATGCTCAGGGCAAGATTCATCTTAGGTAATCCTTCAGGATATACATAGTAAGGACAAGTAACTCCAAGCGTATCTTCTCCCTAAGAAAATGGCTCATTAAGTGTAGGTGGGAACTTAGTCACTTATGGGGAGCGAGTGTGAATCTTAGCTCCTAGCACTGAGTGCAGCAGGATTCTAAGACCTGGCTAGAACCCCCAGCACTGGAAGAGCACAGAGAAACCATCGATCAAATCAGTAAGCATTCGGGCCCGGAGCAAGCAGGCCAAAAGGTGTGTGTGGGTGGGGGGGGGGGGGGGGGGGGGGGGGGGGGGGAATCAATCAAGCATATTCATCTTGTACTTCTGAGGTACACACTTTGTATGGTTTGCTTCTGTGATACAGAGAAAGAACCCAGGGCCCCTGAGACTCTACCAGCTATACCTTTCTCCCAGTTTCTGTTTTATCATTTTTGTACTGGAGTATGGGTCTTGCTGTTTTCCAGGACTGGTCTCAAATGACCCCGCCTCAGCTCCCTGAGTAGCTCAGACTGTAAATGCCACCAACATGGCGGCTATAGTAACTTTAGCCTTCTCTATCTCTCGAGAACTCTGTCATTTATCCTTGTTTTGTCCTCCTCTAGCTTGAAGGAAGGAAGGGGAGGGAAGGAAGGCTGCTGTCTTGTATCTGGAAAGGCTTTTCCATCTGAAAAACTCCAAGTGAAAAAGCAGTTTAAGATGAATGACTCATTTCTTACTAAGGTAGCATAGTAGAATATAAGCAATCAAAACAAAAAACAAGCTTTCATGATCCTGAAATAGCTCTTCAGCTCAAGAATTTAAATGCTGCCTTCATTTTAGGAAATACAGGATTCCCTTTCATATACAACTTAATTTATGTTCTTTCATGAAGAGCTTTAAATGTGTGCTTCTAAACTTATTTAAGGTGTATTTTACTTTTAGAATTCAAACTTGAATACAGCCCTGCAATCTCGCCTCCTTGGCAGGCTGAGGCAGACCAACTGCAAGTTCAAAGCTAGCCTGGACAACTTAGTGAGACCTTGTCTCAAAAAAAATCAATGAAGAGAGCTGGGGATGTAGCTCAGTGAAAGAGCATAAGACAGAGGGTCCAATCCGTAGTCCAGGGATTTATTAAGCCCTATTAGTCACTCGAAGCTCTGCAGCTCAGTCTTTCAAGTAGACAGGACACACTGACATACCAGGTCACTTTCTTCCTAAGTATCTCCTAGACAAAATGCGAGCAGAGTCAATTCTCTGTGCATAAAACCCCAAAACAATGTGCATATTAAAATGGTTAGTCATATAACTGTTTGATATAATAATGATGTACTACTGTAAGTTTTTAAACCTGAAATAATCTAACACCCAGCAAAAAAAAAAAGAAAAAAAAGATGGTTGATCTATTGGGATAATATGGAGCAGCACTTAAAGAGATCACTCACTTAGCAAATACCCAGCCACTAGAGAAACACTCATGCTCCCACCCCTAGAAACTTAGGACATTCAACAAATTATTTTATAATTACATTCATAAATGTATCCATGAGTCAGGCAGTGGTGGCGCACACCTTTAATCCCAGCACTTGCAAGGCAGAGGCAGGCGGATTTCTTGAGATCAAGGCCAGCCTGGTATATAGAGTGAGTTCCAGGACAGCCAGGGCTACACAGAGAAACCCTGTCTCAAAAAAAAAAGAAAAAAAAATGTATCCATGAGTTATGTTAAGTACTAGGGAGAAACAAAAAGGAACAATTTAGGTTCAGGGAGGGGCTCACTGGACACTGACTGTAAAGTGGTATTTGAGCTGGACCCTGAGGGATGAGTAAGAGTCTAACAGGCTCAGGGCTCTTCTGCTTTCTAGATAGGACTAATATTTGCAAAGTATCATGGGAAGAGGAGGGCAGAGACTAAACACAGCTAAGTGCCCACTGTCTAGTCCAGATGTGAGTGAAGTACCACCATGGTAACAAAAGAATCAGAGACAAGTGCATCAATGGATGTACCCAACAGAACTGACAGACAGACTCAGCCATGACCTTGAGAGAACACAAAGCAATATGGAAAAAGGAAGAGGATATGGGATTAGCACACAGATGTGAGACTGATGCAGGCTCATGATGTACTGTGGCATACCTGTGACCTTTGGAAACCACCCTGTGAAGGAAGGGCCCTGAGTTATATGGCACAGCATAGACAACTATCAACTAGGTAAGCACTGAGTCAGATCAGTGCTTTTAGTGTCACTTCACACTAAAACATGACAAAAGCCCAAATGAAATTTAAAACAGAACATGGTTTGGCACCAGAGGGAAAAAACTCTATTTATATAATATGCTACATGTAATAAACAATAGATCTGATTATCTTATTAGTTAATTTATTTTTAGGCAGGGTCTCCCTATGTAGAGAAACTGGCCTGGAGCCCACAGAGATCCACCTGCCTCTGCCTCCCAAGTGCTAGGATTAAAGGCATGCGCCACCATGCCCAGCAAGAGAATGTTTGGTACGGTACAATACTTTATTAATTGAAGTTAAATGAGAATTAATTTATTAAAAATACATTGAGAAAAGGAATCTAGCAAATTAGAAAATATAATCATAAAGATACTATATGCCAAAACATATAAAAATCAGTATATCTCTGCTTGATGTGCCAATGTCTTAATACATATTCATTTTACCTTTCTTTAAAGAATGCAGTGCTGAGGTAAAGAAGGTCAAGTAACCAGGAGGTTGAGGTGAGCCACTGAATTCAAAGTAGCCGAGTACTCCAGGCTGCAGGGACAAGAGTACAATTAGGTGACAGGAATTATCAGCTGTATGATGAATAGCTGCTAGCTTAAGTATAGGAAAACGGATGCCAGGCATGGATGGTGAATATATTGTCACATTTCATTTTCTAAATCTGACCGCTTGAGGAAGGCTGGGTGTGGGCTGTGGTGAACTTCTTCTCCATTTAACCAGTCCCTGGGGTGAGGGAAGGAGTACAGCAGCCTTCCCACTGTGCTCCTACCTCCCTAGGTGGACCTTCCCCCCTCTATTGGCAGCAAACCCCACAGGTTCAGATTCTCACTCTTGGTAGCTCTGAGTGTAGTGTATCATATTAACCAGTACTCTGGTTATATTATACCAGTAGCATCACTGCACCTTTCTTGGGTTTCTCTTTTAGTCATTTCCTCTCTAAATTCATTTTCTTCCTTTGGTAAAAATCAGGTTACATTTGACTGGTCTCACCTGTAACCTGGTCCCTTCTTTTTCTCCACATCCAATACCCTTTCTAGTCAGGTTAGCTACAAAGAAACTCTGGCCCTCCTTCTCCACTATCCTCAAACTCAATGCCATCTGCTTAATCTGCTCCTCTAAGATTAGAACAGAATAGCCCTTCAATATGCTAAAACAATTAGCTGTTCCCTACCATACATCTGCTTTGCTTCCTGTCTTTGAAGGTGCCATGACACCCCTGTCTGGTTTGGTTCTGTGGCAATCACATCTGTCTAAAGACTCTAGCAGTTATGAGATCATCGAGGAATGAATGACAGAGCTAGAATCAGAAGATTTAAGCTCAAGCCCAGGCTCCAGGTACTAAATGGATATGGCTTTGGGGTGATCATGTAAGCAATGGCTTCTTACTGGAAACAGTACTAATTCTTCACATGGTGACAGTGAAGGAAAAGCCTACTCACAGGCTTTAGTCCGATGAGGATGGGCCCTTTAGCTCTGATGCCCTCAGCACCATGCTCTTATAGGTAACTAGAAAGGCAGATCCTTGGGACAAAAATGGATTCAAAAATTTGAGACAGAAATTTCATATATTGATAATATTTAAAGCCAATGTTAACCAGTCGTGGTGGCTCAAGCCCATAAGTCCAGCTATCAAAAGGCAGACATTAATCCCAGCAGCTGGGAAGCAGAAGCAGGCGGATTTCTGAGTTCAAGGCCAGCCTGGGCTACAGAGTGAGTTCCAGGACAGCCAGGGCAATCCAGAGAAACTCTGTTTCGAAAAACCAAAAAAAAAAAAAAGAAGGCAGACATTATCCCAGCCTGTTCTACATAGTGAGTCTGAGGGCCAGCCAGCCAGGGTTACACAGTGAGACCTTCTCACAAAAAATAAAAATAAGTGAAAATAAAATTAAAAAGCAAAAAGGCCCAGCATGGTGGTAAAGACGGAGATAAAGAATTCCAAATGGCCCATTTTTAAAAAGACTTACTTATTTTATGTATATGAATGAGTACATTGTCCCAATCTTCAGGCACACTAGAAGAGGGCATCGAATCCCATTACAGGTGGTTGTGAGCCACCATGTAGTTGCTAGAAATTGAACTTAGGACCTCTGGTAGAGCAGTCAGTGCTCTTAACCTCTGAGTCACCTCTCCAGCCCCAGTTCCAAGTTATTATATATGAGTTTGAGGCCAACCTGGCCTACAGGAAACCATTTCAGACAACAGAAAATCGCTGTGTCCCCAAGATCGCTTCCCAATAGTATCTTCATGAAAGAGGACGTTTCTGGTCTATACTGAAGATTCTTCTTTTCAAGCTAAACTATCTGGTTAACTCTCTAGATCCAACTAAGTCAACTAGTCTTCATTCTGGAAAACAAAACAAAACCCTGAGATGAAATGTTTAATCCTAACATCCAGAAAAATCTAGCAAGTAGCCTATTTCTCAAACTGAGGAAACAAGGAAGCTGTTTTTTCATGTCACTTGCAGTACTGGGATGGAACCCAGGGCCTCCTACACGATTAAGGATACACTCTCCCGTATAACACGAGCCCCAGTAAAAAAGCAAACACTGGAAACTAATGTTTTTTTGTCCTACTCCTTCAGAACTCCTTAAACAAGTCAGCCTACAATGGATTTACAATAGAGCACATTTACCTTCTTAAGATTTCCAGCCATGCCATAACAGAATAAGCTTTCCTATCATGAACATAAGACAACCTTTGAGAAATTCTAGAAACTGTTAATACTGTACAAAAATATAAACTATTATGACTCATTTAAACTTCTTTAATTTCTGATCATTCTCCCAAACTAAAGCCTATGTAGTAAAATAGTTCCAAATATTAATGAATAAATGTTCCATGTGAATTTTATTTCTCTCCACATCACATTACCTTAGAGAGGTTCATGAAAATGGACATGTGTATTATGACCCACAGATATGTTATTTATCTTTATCTATGCATGTATGCAATTACATATGTATAAAATGAACATATACAGAATACAAGCTCTGATTCTCCGATTCTCCAAGGGAAATCCCAACTAAATCTTCTTTTTCTAATTGCAATTATTTATTACATTTGAGTGAGTGTTTATACATGCTGTGGTGATGTTTAGGGGTCAGAAGACAATATTCAGGAGTCAGTTCTCTCTGCTATGTGGGTACTGAAGATCAAATTCAGATTGTCAGGCTTGGGGACAAGTCCCTATACCCACTAAACAGTCTTTACCAGCTTCCAAATTAAATCTTTGAAAATGAAAATCACCTGGACCATTAGCAATGCCCTTTGAGAGCATATAAGTATAAAGTTTATTCTCACTGCAGCAAGTTTTAGTTTTTGACAGTGGTGGGGATCAAAGCCAGGGCTTTTGTGTATACTAGGCAAACCCTCTAACTCATGTCTACACTCCCAGCCCTACTGCAGCAGCACATACTGTGTGGATGAACAAACCCCTGTCTTCAGAGGAACTGACATTGAAACTGTCAAGTAAGTACTCTGAGCAAGGAAATTCACCAAACACTACAATGCAGAACAAAGCAA
>JADRCC010516782.1:17555-27964 GCA_019843855.1 Hylomyscus alleni
TAAGCTCCAGTGCCTCCAACACCCTCTTGTGGCCTTTGAGAGCACCTGTATTTATGTGCATATACCAACCCAAATGCACATCACTAAAAATAAAAAAATTTAAATTAAATTATAACAGATATAGTCTATCCTAAGTGCTAGCTAAGATACAATTCTGTGGCAGTCTGTACTGAGTTGTGAGAACTGGTATGTTTAATAACATAACCTAATATTAATACTTCAAAACAATATAAAGAGGCTAGTAAGGTATGGTGATAGCTATCTGTTAATTTCTATTGCAGACTGTCTATGTAATGAAACAACTCTGGTTATGCTGCAAGTAAAGCAAAACCTTCAAAGAGTTCTCCAAACTTGCAATGTCTCTCCAACAGAAGCTATGTCATTATTTAACAAATACCATAAATTAGCTACACATATTTCAATTCCTTTCACATGTCTTGCTTACACCTGAGTAAAAACAAGGGCGAGGAACAGATATATCTACATACAAACTTTAGTAGACTTGAGCTTTCCTGTGCTTAGCTGCATCTATGAGCTAGCTTGCAACAGACAACTCCAATCCTGTATTTAATGTTCTCACAGAGTCCCTTCTGAAGAAGAGAGCTAAGGACCTGGTACTGGGCAGCAGATACCAGGCTTAGGTTCTGGTGATGTTCTGTTGTCTCTTCTTATCCCCAGAGGCTTAATCAGCTCTCCCAAGAAACAAGCCAGCAGCCTATCTTTATTTCTTGCCTTATTCTTTACTTTTTGTTTTGTTTTTTGTTTTTTTGAGAGGGTTTCTCTGTGTAGCCCTGGCTATTCTGGAACTCACTCTGTAGACCAAACAGGCTGGCCTCAAACTCAGAGATCTGCCTACCCCTACCTCTCAAGTACTAGATAATTAGTGGACCACCACTATCCAGCTAGACTATTTCTCATTCAGTCAACTGGCAGTGTCATTTGGAGACATAATGGGGACAGTCTTGAAACCTCATCTTCCATTGTCCTTTTTTCCTTGAGCAAACAATTCCAGTCCTCATTGGGGACTCTCTACTCTCTCTAGCTTCCTCAGGTCTGGTCTGGTCAGATCATACAAGCTTCATCCTGTCTAGGATCTTTCCCTAGTAAGGGCTTCTTGTTTTCTAAAGCAGCTACACACTTCCCCTGTTCCCACATCATTACTCTCACTTCATAGCACGAAAAATCTGAAGTTGCCTCATTCCCTAGGGTTGTCCTGATAAATGACCACCAATCGGTGGCTCGGAACCATAGCAATCACTGTCTCAGCTCTCGTGGAGAACTGGGTCTGTGTGTATGAGTAGGGTAGCAGGGTGTCTTTCCTACTTCTTCCAGCTTCAGATAGTTCCAGGCCTACCCTGCTTTGAGGCTACAATGCTCCAGCATCGGCCCCAGCCCTGGCAGTCTTCTCCATACCAGCTGCTATTGCATCAACACACCAGTCACTAGATTTAGGATTTCATTCAAAATTCTCAATGATTTAGCCATAAGACCCTTGACAGATTATATCTCCAAAGACCCACTTTATTTTATTTTATTTTATTTTATTTTTTTTTTTGGTTTTTTGAGACAGGGTTTCTCTGTGTAGTCCTGGCTGTCCTGGAACTCACTCTGTAGACCAGGCTGGCCTCGAACTCAGAAATCCACCTGCCTCTGTCTCCCAAGTGCTGGGATTAAAGGCGTGTGTCACCACTGCCCGCCCTTCTTTTTTTTTTTAAGTCAGAGTCTCTCCAAGTAACCCTGGTTATACTGGAATTAGCTATATAGACCACACTGGCCTAGAATTTACAAAGCCACCTGTCTATCTCCCAAGTGTTGGGATTAAAGGTGCATACTACCAGGCCTCACAGGCCCTATTTTTAAATAAAGCTACATTGTGAAGTTGCACACAGACATGGCCTAGTGCCTCTTGTTTGTTTATTTTCTGAGGCTCCCTCAGCATGCCAAGAAGTATTAAGTTCCACCCTAGCAACTGGGGGTGGGTGCTTGTTTGTTGTCCATCTATGAAGCACAGTCTCTCTTGTTCATAACTAGACTTCCACCTCAGAGCTCCTGGCACAGAGCAAACAACATGCATTTGACAAAGTCAATTCAGCAGCCTACCTTAGCAAAAATCAAGACACAATGAATGGTGGGTTATCTCTTGACCCACTCTGTGTGATTTAACTCCAGTCCACCATGTAGACTCTTAGTAGCTATTTTAGCAAGGAGACAGAAATCAGCTACTTACAGAAGGTCAGCAAATCCTCAACACCTCCTGCAACACATCTGTTATGGAAGCAGGCACCATTTGCAGAATTGTATAGATTTTGGCAGATGGCACACACCCTCTAGTGGCCTAATTAGCAATTACCTTGCTGTGTTTCTTTAAAAAAATTCCCCCCTTTCTCACATTTTCCTTTTCTGACTTATATGTTTGTGAGTGCCTACATGCATGCACTCAAGGGATCAGATGCCCTGGAATGGAGGTACCAACAGTTGTGAATCACCAGCTAGACGCAGAGGATGGAACCAGGGCCCTCTAGAAGAACAGCCAGAGCTTTTAACCTCTGCACATCTCTCCAGCCTCCTTGATGCACTTTTACTTACTGGTACTTAAACCATTTCTGCCTGGATGAATTTAAAGCCTTCTTAGTTACAGTCATATAAACTATGAACTGACAGAAATGCTGCATACTTGCTCAACACTCACACAGACCTGTGAATAAAAGCACTATGACATTAGAAGCTGGGCACTGAAGTTTTTCGTCAAAATCTCAGGTTTTCTCTCAGCTAACAATTTGTTAACACCCTACTTACCCCACTCTCATCAAGATTCCTAAGCCCTTTTACATCCTGCTTAATTTAAAACAATTTAGTTTATCATTAGAATAAATTAACAGACATGTGCTAAATAATTCATCTTAAGTAAATTACAGGAATTCACAAAAAGGTTTAGAAACTATTTTGGCACAAATATAAGATAAAAGTTCTAAATAACAGTACTACTGGCATTTGGAAGGTAGGTTGTAAGGTAAAAATCAGATGATTTTGGCCATGTGATTTAAAAATTAAGCACTTGATAGGGAAGCTACCAATATAGGAGAGATGATACCATAAAAAAAAAACCAAAACAACAAAACCCCATTAAAATTAGAAGACATAAAACCAGTGGAAACTTCATCTTATTTACTCAGTCCTATTCCTTCTATAGTCAACTTCAAGACCATCAAAATAACTGTGACCCATACTCTGTCTGACGACATCTGCCTGTCTATACACAAGTAGGCAGGAAGAGCTGTGTGAGCTACAGCAGGAGGGGCTGGGGAAAGCACAGTCTAATATGCTTGTATGGACATGACTTACTTAAAGCTCTGATTTTCTCTCTGTGCTCCTGGGAATGTTCATTGCAGTTCCTAGTTACAGACGTGAGGTTCAAGTCAGCATTATGCTAGTGCTTATCTAGGAAGAAAATTTTAAGATCCTACAAACTCAATTTTGTGATTATCATACATAGGCCACTTCCATTCTGCATAATAAATCCTGACAACTCAGTAACCAGAAATAGCATACTGTTATTTTAATATGCACTGAGAGACATGGCCTTGTCTTTTGTTATTTCTTAGAGCCATTCATAAAAAAACAAATTAAAATTATAGCCAAATTAAAAAGCCAACACCTTCTGAATCTTTCTGTCATAAGAGGAAGGAAGGAAGGAAGGAAGGAAGGAAGGAAAGAAGGAAGAAAGGGATTTTTTAAAGTGCCATAAAGAAACTAAATATTGCCCAGCATGCCTTTAATCCCAGAACTTGGGAGGCAGAAGGCATGCACACACCACCACTCCTGGCTTACCTGGTTTCTTAATTTGTACAGAGGACCTATGTTACAAATATACCTAGAGTGGTCATAAGCAAATCAATAAAACCTGCCACTATGACAAGTCTGAGAACCCAGGTTTGATTTATAACATGGTAGCTCACAATCACCTATATTTGCAGCCCCAAGAGATCCAACACCTTCTTCTGGCATGCACAAGTATTACATGTACATGGAATGCAGATATACATGCAGAGACCAAACACTCATATACATAATTAAAAAAAAAAAAAGTTTAACAAAGATGTCACAAACACATAAATGCCATTCTTAGCTTCTAGGAGGAAGCAGGCTATGTTCCAGACAACAGAAATCTTTAAACCTCAGTCCCTTCAGGGTACCACTCATTTTTTTTTTCCTGCTTCAGAGAAGACTAAATTACTGTGGTACAACACTCTACATAAGTGGGTTCTACACTGGAGAACCACCCAGGAGGGCCATGCGAACACTCAGACCAAGCATGATCTCTGACAGTGTCACTGAAATACAAATACTAAGGGTGCAAGAGAAAACATCAAGAATTTGCACACCTTTCTCTCTTTGGTACAGATACACTAGCAACACTGAAGCAACAAATAAAAAGGACTTGTAACATCTCTGAGTTATTACTTTCTTGTGTGGTTCTAGTTATTAGAGAGGCTGAGGAAGGAGGATCTTCAGAGCCAGTCTGGGCAACACAGACCATCATCTCAAAAATATGAGACAAAACAGTAAGTACTTCCTTGACCAGAAATATGTAGACCTTCTAAAAACTCTTTCTAACCTTTAATCACACTGAAGGCAAGAGTGTCAGAGGGATTACCTAGCCAAATAACTGTATTTAGAGAAGCCAGCTAAGCCCTTACTATGACATGTGCCCTCTGTAAGCAATGAAGCTGACTAAGCCAACAACAGGCTCAATAAAGCTTTTATTCCACAAAAGTCTTGCCCATAGTTTCATCCTTTAAATCCATGATGGAAGAAGAGGACTAATTTCCAAAGATGTCCTCATGTTGCAAGTTTTTGCCTTCAAATGCACTCCTGTGTGACACTGATCCCCCCCACACACACACAAACACCCATCCACACATGGATTTTTTTATTGTTGTTTTGTTTTTTTGAGACAATATCTCACTATGCAGCCCAGGTTGGCCTGGAACTCAGTAGGTAGACCACTTAAGCCTTGAACTCAAAGAGATCCACCTCCCTCTGCCTCCCAAGTGCTGAGAATAAGGGCATGGGCCACCACTGCCCAGTTTTAAATATAATATTTTTAAAAGAAAAAAAATGAATGCAATGCAGCAGAGGGAGGAGATGTAATTGAGTTGGCGAAGTGCTTGCCTAAGGTCCAGGAAGCCTTGGGTTAATGTCCAGCCCAGCATATATTAGTTGTGTTGATGCATGCCTATAAGCCCAGAAGCAGGGAGGTGGAGACAGGAGGATCCATAAATTCAAAGTCATTTTTTGTTACACAGCAAGTTTGAAGCCAGTCTCGGCTAGACTTAAACCCTGCCTCAAAATAAACAACAAAAATCCAAAGGAACAAAGCCTTCCTCTGACAGGGGTGCCTCTCGCACCTTCCCAGGAGTAGACATGATCTGTCTTTGCCACATAGGTAGATCTCTGAAGCTTTATGTTATGTGCTGTTATTTTGTAGCTCCTCTCTCATTTCTCTTTTCCTTTCTTTTAGAAGATTGTGAGCAGCTGGGCGGTGGTGGCGCACGCCTTTAATCCCAGCACTTGGGAGGCAGAGGCAGGCGGATTTCTGAGTTCGAGGCCAGCCTAATCTACAGAGTGAGTTCCAAGATAGCCAGAGCTATACTGAGAAACCCTGTCTCAAAAAAACCAAAAAAAAAAAAAAAAGATTGTGAGCAAAACCCCGAATAAGACAAAGTATTCTACAAACATGCCTGAAGGATGGTAGCAGTTGATCTCTGTAGATCATCTTTAAAAAAAAAAAAAAGATTTATTTATTATTATATGTAAGTACACTGTAGCTGTCTTCAGACACACAGGAGAGGGCATCAGATCTCATTACAGATGGTTGTAAGCCACCATGTGGTTGCTGGGATTTGAACTCAGGACCTTCGGAAGAGCAGTCTGTGCTCTTAACTGTTGAGCCATCTCTCCAGCCCCTCAGATCACTTATCTCTTAATTATAAAAAAAATTCCTCATGAGTAAGGAATTTCAACATTATCACTATAACATTTAAAGTCTTTATAGCAATCCTAACATCCAGAAATTTCCTCATAATATTTTTACTGATAAGATTTGTTTAAAAATTTTTTTCTTTCTTCCTTCCTTTCTTTCTTTCTTGTTTTTTCTGATAGTTTTCATTGATTGGGACTACATCCCAAAGTTTTTATTTTTTTACTTAATTTTTACTTATCTGTTTTCTGTGAGACTCACTATGTAGATCAGTCTCCCTCTGCCCTCCCGATTGCTTAGAGATTTGTCTTATCTAGATTATTTCTGCTTTATAAATGAGAAAAATAAAGGTTTAAAGAGATTAAATCATCAGTCCAAGGCCATAGAGTTAGGCAGTAGCACAGTTAAGCTTTGACTTTAGCTTGACATCAGATTTTTTCACTAGTATGGAGAACTACCTCCAGTGACTCAGGTGCTAACTGCCAATCTATAGGAGCTCGGAGGCAATAAGACTACTTTGGGTTTGAGGTCAGCGTGGACTAACCACTAACTCTATTTCCAAGACCCCCTCAAAACAAAAACAAAAACACTGCCGCCTCCATCTCATGGCCCCAAACAACTCAGGAGGTGAGGAATGGGACTACTGGCCCTAGATTAGCCTCCACTGTGCTTGGAGCTCAAGGCTGGGCTGGGCCTCCTGTGAGGTGCTACCTCAAAAAAGAAAATTCAGGCACTGGAGAGAAGATGGCTTAGCAGTTAAGTGCACTTGCTACTCTTGCAAAAAATCAAAGTTTAGTTCCAACACCCACATGGTGCTAAAACTCTAGTTCCAGGAAATCCAGTGCCCCCCTCTGACCTCCAAAGGCACTCACAAACAAGTGACATACACAGACTAACACAAACACACATACGACAAAAGTATTTTTTTCTAAAAACTATTTTAACCTGAATGTGGTGGTGTACTCCTTTAACCCCAGTGCTCAGGGGGCAAAGGCAGGTGGATCTCTATGAGTTCCAAGCCAGCCTAGTCTACATTGTGAGTTCCAGGCTAGCCAGGGCTGTGTAGAAAGACTGTCTCAAAAGAAAATAAATAAATAAAACTATTTAAATAAGTGAATTTTAAAAGTTATTTTAAAAGCTAATACAAAATAAAGATAGGTTTTTGTTTTTAAGATATGTATGCTTGCTGGCCTAAATTCACTCTGCAGAGCAGGCTGGCCTTAAACACACCTGCCTCTGTCTCCCAAGTACCAGGATTAAAGAAAGGCATGCACTACTCCACTCGGCAACCCCAGAGAACACAATCTCATAACAGGGACAATAACTTAAGAGGTATTGAAGCTGGCCAACAGAGCTGCAGGAAAAAAAGCAACATTAGTAAGCTAAAATATTTTCTATAAAAAAAAAAAGTCCTTGACTATAGAGTTCCAGGACAGCCAGGACTACCCAGAGAAACCCTGTCTCAAAAAAACAAAAACCAAAAAGACTTAAATAAAACAGAAAGGAATATTATTTGCAGGGTTTTTGTTGTTATTTTGGTTTTTTGTTTTGTTTTAAATAGAGATTTGTTTTAGGAGCTGGAGAGATAGCTCAGTGGTTAAGCACACTGGTTGCTTTTCCAGACAATCTGGGTTAATTCCTAGCACTCACATGGTGCTATCTGTGATTCTAATCCGAGGGTAGCCCAACACCCTCTTTGTCCTCCTGTGGACATCAGGTATATATGTGGGGCACAGGCATACAAGTAGGCAAAACACCCATACACGTGAAATAAACCCTTAAAAATGATTTTATTATTTATTTATGTGTATATGTGGGCATGCTCATGGAAGCCAGAAGGCTTCAAATACCCTAGAACTAAAGTTACAGGCAGCTGTGAGCCAACTGATGTAGGTGCTGGGATTGAACCTGAGTCATCTTGGAGAGGCACAGTATTCCTAACCACTGAGTCGAAAGCTACACTAAAACTCACAAGAAAAGCCAGGGCCTCATTGGGCAATATTATAGGGCCACAGAATATTCTTAGAAATGAGTAGCTGTACAGAAACTATGAGCTAATTCCATATCCTAGTCAACTGTGAGACAAGACCAACATCTGTTTAAAATCTCCAAACAAAACAGAGACAAGATTTTGCAAGTATTCTGGTCTTTTAAAGCTCACTTAGCCAGCTATCCTTACAACTAGGATCTCATCGAGCTCTTAACTGGAGCATGAGATCTTCTGAAACTAGAATTACAGTCAGTTTCAAGTCAACTCATGGGTGTGGGGAATTAAGCTGGGGTCTCTGGAAGGACAGTATATGCTCTTAATCCCTAAACCAGCTCTTCAGTCACCAATGTAATTTTTAACTGCTGAAATCCAGGAGAATATTTTTAAAGTATGAAAATCTCATAATGAAACCTACTATCTTGTACAATTAACATACACCAAAATAAAACAAAGTAAACTAAAAACTACTTAATACAAACAATCCAGTTCAACCAAGTAAAAAGCATTGGGAACAGGAGATAAGAAAGATAGGTACCTCATAGTTCGAGAGAAAATCTAGCAATTCTGATTGAGACGGGATGTAGAGAAGCGGTTTCATCACCCGGCGAACAAACTTCTCAATGTAAACAGCACTCATGGGGCCTTTGTATTCGATTGGTCCAAAACTAGTACCAAAAAATAAAAAATAAAAACAATATATCATGCATTAAACCTGTAATGTGTTAACAAAAGCCATCAACACCATACAATGAAAACATCTTTGCTTTAGCAGCTGGTTCAGAGGCAAGCAACCTGCTTTGCTCAGGAGGTGAATGGAGAAGCAGCATTTCAGGTGGGGAAGATAGAAGCATTTCTATGAGATCAATCTTAATCCAGCTGCAAAGTAAACTCTTCCTATTCTTCCAAAGAAAAATTAGTTCCCATAATATTTCCACTAAAAAAAGAAAAAGGTGGCTGGCTTTGGAAACTAATCACATACTAAAGAATCCTAGGATCATTGCTATATATAATACTCAACATGTGTATATACAGATTCCTTTTACATGAAGCTGTGAAATGAACACTAGGCAGTTGACCCTTTGCCTATTAAAAAGTAATTACTCATAGTTCCAAAGGCACTCAGACAAAGGATCACTGAACTAGTGAGCCTGACACCTGCTTAAAGTATTACAACAGAACAAAGGGGCAAGGATGAAGTCAGGCGATGTATAAGTGGTCTTCCTTCTGGTCCCTTTTGGCTATGCTTGGGATGCACAGGAATCTGACCCAGCTATGAAACAGTAAACGGGGATCCTCCTAAACTAGTCAGATTTTCATCTAGCTCCTTCCACATCCTCCTAGACTCATCAAAAGTCTCTCTACTCTATCTGAATGCCTATGATACACACAAATGTAACTGAATGACAGGGGGCAGGAACATGTGAAATTCAGCAATTCTACAACCATTCTTTTCTCTACAGAGATTGATGTTAAGTTTACTGTTAACAGCAGCAATGCACAGAGCTCAGGAAATAATTACATACATGCTATATTCATGATGGCAAACACATGAGATAAACACAGTTCTTCAGTGAATATTGCAGGATACAACCACAAAGGAATAGAAGGGTGAAAAGAAGTAAGCCCAGCATTCTACAAGCATGGCTGGGTGATAGGAATAAGAACTCCATCAACTCAAGTGGGAGGGCCTATGCTATACACCTTTAATCCCAGCCCTTGGAAAGCACAGACAGGTGGATAGTTTCATGTCAACCTGAACTACATAGTGAGTTCCAGGACAGCCAGAACTACATAGATGAAAAATATTAATTAAAAAAAAAATTTTAGTTACCATCATCATCACCAAACCTATCAATTGACAACAAACTTTAAAGAAAAAAAATAAGGCCAAGTTTGATAGTGCATACCTTTAATCTCAGCACTGAGAAGGTAGAGGAGTTCAAGGTGATCCCTAGAAACATCTATAGCTATACTGTACCTATATCTATACCTGTACCTAAATCTCTATCTGTAATGACAATTCTGGAATTTTTTTTTTTTTTTTTGGTTTTTCCGAGACAGGGTTTTTCTTTGTAGCCCAGGCTGTCCTGGAACTCTCTCTGTAGACCAGGCTGGCCTCGAACTCAGAAATCTACCAGCCTCTGCCTCCCAAATGCTGGTATTAAAGGCATGCACCCAGCTGGAATTTTTGTTTCTTTAAAAAAACACAGATTATAAGAATGTGCTTCGTTTTAATCCTAGGAGTAGGAATATGGGGCTGCTTTGGACTGTCCTCAGCAGCTGACCATGACTTGCCCCATGCTCTAGCAGAGAAGCAGTTTGCTATCTGCAGATGATCTCTGTGATTATGTGACATTTGGAACTCTGGGAACAATGCAGCGGGTGCGCAGTACTGGGGCCCCTGAGAGGCAGGTGGCAGTGCAGGCAGGTGGCAGTGCT
>JADRCC010516788.1:0-14118 GCA_019843855.1 Hylomyscus alleni
GTGACTGTTTGTTGAATAGGTACAGTTGTATCCTGCAAATCGCATGGCAATCTTTCATATTCAAATTTATGCATGTCTATAGCTGTGGTTCTCAACTCTTCAAAACCATTCTTTCTCCCCGCCCCCCACGCTCTGATCATCTGTTACTCTTAAAGGCTCTTATATTCGACTGGTCTCAGACTTAAGAAGTAGAAGCTCTCAACGAGGATAGATGAGGTCTTTTGGCAATCTATTCCTGGCGTTTTTCTTCGGTTTCCTTATTTTGATCAACATAAAAATCAGACTCATTCCCCCTGAAAAGGTGGCTCCATCTAGCTGACAGTCTCTGACACTAAAAATCATGCCAATCCTCTGTATGTCACATGAGAGAAGACTTTGGTCTGACACTGTGTGGAATGTTACTGATTTCACACAAATGGATACTTGCTTTCAGTCACTTTGCAACCTTTCATTCCTCCTTGTTAATCTTTTGCATACAGGGTAGGCCCTGTGGAACCATGTCATCTAACTCTTCTTGGGTCTCTTTGTGTTTTAAAGTCTTGATATTAGTGCCTTGAAATTCTGATTTTGGTTTGGTTTGGATTTTTTTTTTCGTTTGTTTTGTTTGTTTGTTTTTTTGAGACAGACCCTAGAACTCAAAGATTCCGGATTAAAGGCAAGTGCCATCAAGCCCAGCTGCCTTGAAATTCTTAATCATTTTTTTTTTTTGGACAAAGGGCTCTACATTTTCCTTTTGCATGCTGTTCCTATCTGTAAGTCTGGTTCTTACTGAAGACAAGTAGAACCATCTAAGTTCTTCCCTTGAATACACTTACTATTTGTCTTAGAGTTCCCATTCCTGTGAAGAGACACCATGACCAAGGTAACTCTTACAAAGGAAAACATTTAAATGGGGTTCAGAGGTTCAGTCATTAACATCATGCTGGAAAACATAGCCGTACCCAAGCAGACATGGTGCTGGAGAAGGAGCTGAGAGTTCTACAGCTTGATCCGAAGGCAGCAAAGACAAGACTCTCTTCTGCAGGCAGCCAGGAGGGTCTCTCTTCCCCACTTGGTGGAGCTTGAACTCAAAGGAGACCTCAAAGCCCACCCTCACAGTGACACACTTTCTCCAACAAGGCCACACCTCCTAATAGTGCCGCTTCCCATGGGGCAATCATCACACCATTCAGATATATAACTCTTACTGCAATTGTGATCTCTAAGTTACAGGCTTCCTTCCCTGGTCACAACCTTTCTCTCTTGCTTTCTCTCCTGGCACAAAGGACAGGAACCAACAACCGTGAGTTGAACTTAGCTTAAGTACCAAGAGAATTTTCGCACAGTCAACCTGCAACTATTCACGGTGCATGCATGCATTAAATTTGTGTGATAGCGCTACACAACCCTTCTCGGCAAAGGCTCAGATTCTCAGCAGAAGGGAATATTCATTATTTGATCTATGTGAGGTAGTTAGGGGAGCCCTCAGAGTACTGGCTCAAAAATAGGTTCCACAGCGTCTCCCACAAAGGGTCATGTGGGAACAGCTTGGCAGTGTGGCACTACAATGAGATAGTGGGTTTTAGGAGCTAGTGGAAAGTCTTGGGTGATTTCAGGCATGTCCTTAAAGATGATTTAAAATGCTGGCTTTCTCCCCCCTCTCTCTCCCTCCACACCCATGAGGTAAATAACTTGGCTTTACCACACACAGCCGCAATGTACTGTCTCACCACAAGCCTAAAAGAAAAAAAATACCAATTGATAATGAACCAAAACCTCCAAAAGTATGAGCACTAATAAATCTTTTCTCTATGTAAATTGACTGTCTGGAATATTTGCTGCAGCGACGGAAAGCTAACACAAACAACTGCAGAAGTGGAAGGAAATGCATACGCACACATATGTGTGCGTGTGGAGACACAGATGGAGGTTGTCTGTCTTCCTCACTTGCTCTCCACCTTATTAAGAGAAGGTCTCCTGCTGAAGCTCTCTGACTCAGCTAGACTGGCTAGCCAGCGAGCCTCGGGGGTCCTCCTGCCTCAGCCCCCAAGTGCTTTATTACAGGCTTACACCAACATGGTTACCACATCCATTTTTTTAAAAAATGTGGTTTCTAGATAAACTCAGGTCCTTGTGCTTGCACAGCAAGCTCTTTAAAAATGGAATCATCTCCCTAGCCCCTTAGAATACTATTAGTGCAAGGACAGATGATTGAAACAGGGAGAATAACTTTATGTGTTAACAGATGTCATAAACTAGATACCTATGTATTTCAAGGGAAGGTTCATTTATTTTGATTTTAAGCGAGGAGGCCTGGGACAGTGTATCACGTAGCCCAGACTGGCCATGAACTTGGTATGGAGCTAAAGGTGACCTTGAACTTTCATTCATTCAGCTTTCACTTTCCAAGTGCTGGTTTTTGGACAATGTTCAGTTCTATACTGTGTTGAGTAATGAATACAGGCACTTTGTGAATGACAGATATTCTATCCAATCCACATTCCCAGCTCTAGTTACTTGATTTCTTTGAGAAGGGGTGGAACTAGGTAACTAAGGCTGGCCTCAAATTCATGATGCTTCAACTTAAGATTCCTGAGCAGTGGGATTCCAGGCGTGGACCATGATACATGGCTTAAAATTTTAAAGGTAAAGTTAAGTAACATGAACAGCGGGTGCCAGCTAAACTTCGTCATCTGTGACAGGGTCTCACTGTTTATTTCAGAACGGCCTGAAACTTGCCACATAGCCCAAGCTGGTCTCGATGGTTTTGTTGTTGTTAATTCTTTTACATGTGTCAGTGTTTTTAATTACCAGTATGTAAGTATATGCACCATGCAGTGCCCGCAGAGGCCAGAAGAGGGCACTGGAACCCATGGAACTGGAGTTAACAGACAGTTATGAGCCTTCCTATGGGTTCTGGGATCTAAAAGGAGGTCCTCCAAAAGACCTCTGAAAAGCAGGTGTTCTCATCCACTGAGTCACCTCTCCTGTCCCTTTCGGTTTCCAGAAAGCAAAGATTACAGGCACACACCACCAAATCACTCATTTTTTTTTAGTTTTGAGATATGGTAATTATATCAATCCCCCCTTCCTCCCTTTATTTCTTACAAATCATATACCCTTCTCCTTGTTCTAATTCATGACATCTTTTCACTGTTGTTATGTGCATAACAACATATATATATATGTATATATAAATGAATATTCCTAACTACAGCCTACTCACAATTTGTATAATGTTACACACACACACACACACACACACACATATGTCTCAGGTATGACCATTTGGTATTAGATAACCTATTGGTGTGCGCTTCCCTAGAGAGGTCTTGCCAGTCACCATTCCTTAGTTGCCTGTAGTTCTTTGTGTAGGGTTGAAGCCTCGATGGCTTTCCCTGTCCGCTGTGCAGTGTCTATTGGCGTTGTTCATGTTTAGTTCATGTTTAGGTAGTCACGGTGGTGAGACTTGGTGAGCATAAAGTATGACATTGCTAGGACTCACAGTCTCACAACAAACTCCCTGATCTTAAAATCCTCCCTCCTCTCGAAACATTCCCTGAGCCTTAAGCGTAGGAATGTTTTGTTATGTATTCACTGGGACAGTGCTCCATAATTCTGCTCCAAATACACTTAAATAGGGAGAGTCTATTAACTATTTGTTCCACATATAATTTTTAAATGTGAAAAATATTTTAAGGAGAAACTTCTTACCACCAGTAAGAAAGGAAAATATGAAGGAAAATATTACCTTCATATTACCATATATGAAGGAAAATCATTCCAGCTCACAAAAGAATAAAATATGACAAAGACCAGTGTTTCAAAGCTGACCAACAACAAAAGGTAAACTCCATTTCATCTCACTAGTTACAAAGAATGCTTCAATTACATAACTACTTTAGTTTATAGTTTAAGTTTATAGCTACTTCTATTCTTATATTTACCTATAAAGATATATTTTATAAAAAAACATGTTACTGTAAACCTTACCCATTAAAATTTGGATTTCTCAAAGAAAAATAAAGTGAAGAATGGGTAACTGAACTAAGTTTTGCTAGTTCTTGATAATAAACATTCCCACGTTACTAAAGCAATCTGTTAGTAATTGGACGTTTTCATAAAACACAGCCAAGAGTTTGAGACTGCGCAGGCAGACGATCCTTTGCTTGGAGAGATTCACAGCATTACCTCAGTAACATGGAGTGATAATTAAGAGCAATAGTAAATAGACAGAGTTTGCAAAAGCAATTAGCATTTCCATCGACAAGCTTGAACTGGGCAGAAGACAGAATATGCAGACAAATCAACCCTTCAGAACATCTGACAGCCAAAGAAAACAAAAATTTCAAAGATAGGATTAACAGATTGGCACAATAAGCATATTTAAATGATGTTTTAAGATGTTTTTCTCTTTGTACCTTGTCCACTGAGGTAATTCTGAAGGCTTAATTAGTACTTTATTTTTCCACTCTTCCCCATTATAAGCAAAACACTAAGACTGTCCTTATTAAGTATAACACGAGCGAGAAGCTGTGATTAAATATCAAGATATTTCAGTAAGACAAATGGTAGACTCAAGTTAGATGTTTAAAGTATAGTGTTTACACTCAACAGTTAAGGAATAGAATACCATGGAAATTTCTAAAATGTCTCAGTTATTCTGCCTTATGTGTCCTCTTTAAGAAATCCTTCTACTATATTTGAAACTATGGATTTGCATTTAACAGAGAACAGGCAAAGTGATGGATCATGTCTGGATCCAATTGAAAGACTGTAATGTCTTTTTTCCCACTCTTGTCCTTTGCTTTGATGACATCAATTGCTATGTTACAAGCTACTCTGTGGGAGGTACACATGGCAAGAAACGCCAGGCAGACTTTGGTCAATAGCTCCAAAGAAACTGATAGAGGGTCTGCAGGCAGATCCTTTCTTGGACATGCCTTGATTATATTGTAGCTGATACCTTGCCTTGTAAGAACCTAAAACCCAGAGAGTAGTTAAGCCTTGTCCATATTTTTAACTTACACAAAGGTTAAGTTAATAAATGTTTTATGTCACTCATCTTAGGAATAATTTTCTGCCAATACGTAACAAAAGCAAAATTCAAGGAACTAGAAAAGCAGAACACACATACTAAGGAAATATTAAGAAATGTTAAAAGGAAGAAATACATGAATAGTAAAGTCAGATAATTAAAAGAAGCTGCATCTCAGAGACTCCTGACTCTAAGCCCCTGGTTGAATCCACTGCAGATAAAACTTTTCCAGGCCAATGTCCCATGATTTGGTCTACAAGTCTTTTGCTAAGAAAGGGGATGAGGATGTGTCTCAGTGACATGGTACTTGCATGGCATATGCAAAACCATGAGATCAGTCCACAACACAATAATCATCATCATCATCATCATCATCATCATCATCATCATCATCATGGACTCCAGTTTGCTCTACTACCATTTGATTATGTTATACAAAACTACATCAGTAGCAAATTTGTTATTTTTCTCATCCTGACCAAATACCTGACAGAAACAAGTGAAGGGCAAGGATTTATTCTACCTCACAGTTTCAGGGGCTACTAGTCCATCATCAGGGCAGAAGAAGCATGGGAGCTAGTGACTCTTCATACCTTAACAGTTTAGAGAACAAAGCTCAGGTTAGAAATGAAGTTAGGCTACAATTCTCAAAATATCCTATCTTCCAGCCATGCCTTCTGTATCCACACCCCAAAACATTTCCACAACTTGCGCACTGAGCCATCTCAGCTGCCCTGTTTCCTGTACTTTTATGGTCACTTTCCAACTCCTCGTATGTTTTTAAGTTTTGTTTTATTTTGAGGCAGGGTTTCTCCGAGTAGTCCTGGCTGTCTTGAAACTCACTCTGTTCAACAGGCTAGCTGAAATCTCAGAGATCCACCTGCCTCTCCCTCGCTCTAATACATGTACTTGTGCATCTTTATCCTAACTCAATTTAGTATGGAAACTTAATGATTATCCTAGAAAAAGTCATTATTTTATGGTGTTTTCATTTAATCATTATTTAGTCATTATTACCAAGTCTTCCTGTTGAGTCTCGACTTCCTGGATACCTAGATAAGGCTGAGTTCTCGACGTGGACTGCGACAAGATGTATTTGTCCTTCCCTTGTCTAAGTCAGCAATCTTATGCCCACCTCTATGAACCCTACTCCTACTCTTTCGCTTTTTCGAGCTTGGCAGAAGGAAAGCACAAAGACTTTAGAAGACATGTGCATACAGAGACAGAATAAAATGTGATTAAAATGAAAAATGAATTAACATACACAGGATGAGATAATTAATAGTAGCCTGAAGTGGAAACTTACGAGTTCTTTGGAAAATAGGTTGTGTCGGATAGTGTTTTGCTGGGGTAGACACGTGGAGGGTTTTCCTGAAGCACACGCAGATGTGAGGATGTTTCGCTAAGGCAGACTCGTGAAGGGACATTTCACTGAAGCAAACACAGGTGAAAGGATGTTTTGCTAGAGCAAGCATGTGAAAGGACACGCAATGAATTGGTCCACCTTACATTGCATGGATGAGCTGTTTGTCATGAAACTCACCAAAGAACTTCTTGTGAGGTTCTGGCGGCTTCTTACCACTTCTGAGGACTCAGGCCGATTGGCTGAGTGATGTCAGCGGATACATACTCACGTGGTGAGGCAAGACTTGTGTGAGGACACACGACATTTGGAGGAGCATAAATAGGACCTAGTGAACAGTGACGAGGGCTTGCATAGCTTTGCTTCTTAGTGTCCTGCCTTCATCTTCCCGGATCTTCACTTCAGCAGAGAATTTCTTCTGGAGCCCCTGTTGGTCTTGGTCCCTCCTGCTGACTAGTTTTGATTCAGCTCAGGCCTGGCTATTTCTGCTGGTTGTGCCATTGCTGCTGATTGGGGTTTGCTATCCTGGCACTACTGAACTGGACTGCTGGTATATATTTGCTCCAAAGAACTCTTTCTAAGCAGGTCCACTTCCTCTGTATAACCTCTCTTTTCTACTACCTCTGGTGGCTAGTGGTCTAGAAGGGAGGTTAACCCATATAAGAACTCATATTAAAAGTAAGTCTTGGGGAAACTGGGAAAGGGGACAACATTTGAAATGTAAATAAATGAACTATCCAATAATAAATAAAGCAAAAAATAGTAGGTCTTTGAAAAAATGAATTCTACAGTGGTCAATGTCAGTTATTTCCTTAATATAGGGTTTCTTTTCTACTGAATTCTACACAGATGAGAGAACTAAATTCTGCAATTACTCAAAAATGATTAGCGTAACTCAACATGCTCACTCATAGTAGACTGTGACAAACTGTACTTACTGAGACACAATCACATTCTAAATTCCAAACACTTTAATTAACTTTAGGGCATTATATAGGTAATTCTGTTTATAAATTTAAAGTCAATTATTGGAATCAAAGTTTCCTTTTCAGATGACTACTAACCCAATCAAATATTCAATGAAGAGTATGTTAAGAGGCGAGTATCAGAACTCACAATATAATATTTACTGGCAAGAACACTATAGGAATTAGCCTGAGCTGGTTAGCACTTTTGGGTTATCATGAACAAATCTCCAATGGTGGAACATTTTGATGAAACAATCGATTAGGTATGTAGTAGGACGCCAGGATAGCCAATTAAAAACAAGTCTGTGGTAACTCAAGGGCAAATTACACTTATAATATAGACAAATAATATAGTTGAAAATGTGGTTCCTGACTTCTCAAGAACCAACTGTCTATTTAACACCAATAGAGAATGTAATACATTACTAGAATAAGACCTAAACATTACACACATACACTGGCATTCAACTATAATAGTCTTGGTTCTTACATAAATCTGTCTCTCAAAACTTATGTGACTACACGGATTGTCTGACTTAATCATGCAAAATGGGTGGAAGGGGTCCATTTATTATCTTCCTCTCACACAAGTTAACTAGGCCAGAGGAGATAACTGACAAGCTGTTTCTCTCTTCTCTCCCCTCCCTCCCTTCCCCTCACCTCTTCCCTCACCTCACGACAAAGTCAATGTTAAGATTACTCCAATTAGCTACATATGAAACCTCATGCTCACTTCATTGTAGAGCAGCATCTGCTACATGTAAACGTTCTTGATGTTAAAGTGCCAGGATATCTGTTGAAAATCTTTCAATCTCCCACAAGGAAATCCAGCCAAAACAGAGAAGCCCAAGACTTTCTGGTAAGTCCGTATGTTCAGAAAGGAGGAAAAAGATTTCGTTCCTAAACAGTGAAAGGGTATTTCACAGAAATATGAGACTCCAGATAAAGTGAATGTTAACCATATAGACAAAATTCTTCATGGAATCCCCTAATTTTAAAAAAATAGCTTACTGGGGCCCTACTTGGATGATTTGATAGTCACCCTCTATATCACAGTAAAATAATCTCTTATGCAAAAGACTAAAAAAGTTATCCGGAGTAGTCTCATTTGCTCATTATACCAGTAGCATTCACGTTAGCATTCCTGCTAAAGTTAGTCAGCAGTCTAACTCTAGTGTTACTCCTTATCCTCTTACAGGGGATTTCTTATGGCGTCATTTGTCTCAGCCACAGAGGTCTTAATTGGCAGCTCTCAACTCTTCCTTCTAACAAAGACATGCATTTGAGAAGTTGATAAATTGCCTGACTTTTTACATAATGTTTTGGTCCATACTCTATAGAACTATAGGAACACAGCAACTCTCACCTGGTTATGGGCTGCCCCTGGTTCCTGGCTGCAGGATCCCTTCTGGCTGCTCAGCTTGCTTCCTTGGGGCTCACCTGGCCAGCTTCTCCTTCCACCCGGAGAAGGCTGAGCCACCAGGTTCAGAGTAGGAGGAGACCCCAGACGGGAACGCCTCCAGCACTATGTTCTCTGAGAGCCAGAGGCCAGGGAAACATGAAATTCATTTTTACAAAACATACCAAGAGAGTAAGTCAGTGCAGGACGGGAAAAGCTTAAGGGTTCAAGAAAGGCTCTTCCCAGTCATGGTGCAGTTCCCAGTGCACATCTTGAGAGTATGTTAAACATGATCAGATGAAAAAGACAATACCAATCTTTGAAGGAGTGAAGGGAAAGGTACTGATATGGGACAGACTGCTTAAATTTTAAATGTAGCTTCTGTAGAGGCCCACAGCCATCCATTGAACTGAGTTCAGGGTCCCCAATGAAGGAGTTGGAGAAAGAGCCAATGGAGTTGAAGGGTTTGCAGCCTCTTGGGACAAACAACAATATGGACTGACCAATGCTCTCAGAGCTCCACCAACCAAGGACTATACATGGTGGGACTGATTGTTCTGGCAGTATGTGTATAGTAGAGGATTGCAAAGTCGATCATCAATGGGAGGAGAGGCCCTTGGCCCTGTGAAGGTTCTGTGCCCCAGTGTAGGGGAATGACAGGGTTGATAAGTGGGAGAGGGTGGGGTGGCAGGCATGGGGAGGGGGGAGGCAACAGGGGTTTGTTCTTGTTGTTTTTGTTTGTTCATTAAAAAGAAAAAAAATAAATTAATAAAAAAATGCAGCTTCTGGCAATGCTCCTCTATATACTTACTAAGTATAGACTCCAATTTTCAATGCATATAAAAATTTATCAAGGTAGGCCTGGATGTATAGTTTAGTGGTACAGAACTTACTTGGAATTTGCCAGGCTCTGATTAGACCCCCAGCAGAAAACACACACACACACACACACACACACACACACACACACACACACAAAACCAGAAATGAAATATACCTTCACTCAGTGGCAATGGAGCAGTAACTACAAAACCAATTCAAATATGGAGCTGAGAAAGGAGGCCCAGTAAGCTCACCCATATTGTCCCTTTGAACAAAGTAGTCCATTTCTACTTCATCAGTCCCAAGGATCCAGGAAAGGGTAGAAGGAGTAGGTTAACAACTCTAAGTCAAGAGCACACCTCACCTTTGTCTCCAATGTCACAGTTCTTCCCAAGCCCTCACTTGTGCAGTTCCTTGATATTTCACATTTGAACTGCCCTGGAACAGCTATTCATTCCTAACTAAAAGATACAAAAGATTCCAGGAAACTATCCCATATTAGACATACCATCACCTCTGCCTTCTCTTGAAAAAAAGACTGTTGATCATCAGGCATAAAAGAGCATTAGACCCTAAGGGAGTGTTGTATACAAAAAGGGACTGAGTGCTTTGTTTGAATAAAGGTGAGCTTAAGTTCCATCAAGTATACAGTACACAAAATGACACATATTTAAGATCTCTAGTACCAAGCAGCAGAACAATAGATTCTCAATGTAAAACTGATTTTTTGTGTTAAATTCTACAGAAGTGGTATTAAATTCTACAGAAACAGAAAACATGATTAAACAATAATTTGGAAAAAGAATAAAGCAAAAAAATTAATAAAAGGTATGATTCAAAGAACTAAATAGTTATGAGAGCCAATAGAAGCTTCAAAAAGAATAGGAAGTTTAGGAGGAAAATATCTAAGAAATAACATACAATGAATCCTGGAACACCCTCTCCCCAAAAAAGACATTCTTCAAAGTACACTAAGTACTTCCTAGAATTAAAAAGCCCACTCATCATTATAAAATAGAATTATGAAAAATTTGAACCTCCTAGGCAATATGATGGAACAAAGAATACATTGTAAACAGACTGCTTGAACTATAACCCATCATACATAAGGCAAGTTTGTTTATGGAATAGTTGTGAACAATTTCCATTTGGCCTAAACAATTATCTTTATCTCCTCAGATACAAATTAAATTCTACAGAAACAGAAAACATGATTAAACAACAATTTGGGAAAAGAATGAAGCAAAAAGATTAATAATAGTCATTGGAACTAGGATACATAGAACTAGGAAAACAGAGAAGATTATCAAGCTGCGAACTGGACCACCTCATGGAAATTTGCATAGGTAAATATTGGCTACAGATTTTAAAATCAACCAGTAGATTCAAGGAAGACCATGGCTATAGAATTGAATGCATATGTCTGGAAATAAAATATACAGGTTAGCCTGTTATATAAAAAGAAGACAAGCAAGAAAGAGAATGCCATTAATATCTCATAAAATAAACTTTTATGGTGAGTTAAAGAGAAATGAATTATTCCTAACATCAAAATTAGCAAATGTCTAAACATTACAGGTGAAAACTAAGTAAGAAGAAATAAAGACCACCAGCCAGAAACTGTTAAAAATTGTTGATTATAAAATGGGAGTGGGAATTTGAACAAAGAAGGACAGAAGAGTATTATTTTAAACACTTACAGAATTTTATTTTCTTTATAGGTAATTTTAAAGGAAATTATTCAAACCTATACCTAGAGACAAGAAGGTTAACTGAATAGAGGGAGATTCACAGCTAGTTTGTGATGTTGGCAGGACTATGTATACTTTCCAGTTTTATATTTGATTCAAAGCTGCTATTTATAGTACTTTAACAACTTAAGCAAAATCACGGACTCAGAAAGCAGTCACGATAGCTATGACTAAGACTCTGAGTAATGAAAAGAAAATGAGACAAGCATTCACTATGCTCTTTGAAAACACACATGAGAAGAGAAAATTAAAATACACAGATGTTGCAAATAATGCAAACATCTTTAATCATTTAGTCTTTCCCAGAAGTGGGATTCTAAAGCAAAATGTTTTCTAGATTTGCATTAGTCGACATTCCCTACTGGAGCTGTCAATGCGTGGTGTTGTATTGTTCATCAGCATTCCTACACATCCATGAAGAAAGAGCCACACAGATTACCATGTGGTCATCATTACACATTTCCTTGTCTCGTTTTAACTCTTTTTATATTGGCTCAATATATATTTTTATCTAATCTATTCCTTCTTTTTTTCTGTTCTTAGAGCATCAATCTAACCTTAATTCATAACTAAGAAGATTTTTAAGATTCTATACTTTGTAGTTTGAGCTTTTTAAAATTAGCATACAAGAAAGTACAGAGTCTCTTTAGAGCATTTCTGAAAGGTCTGTGGAATTACCTCATGGATAATTTTAAGGGAGCTGGGGCGGGGGGAGGAGGGGGAGTGCTGATACTAAGGTCCTATTCTCCAATTGGTACTTGATTTGTCAATTAAGAAGGCCAAGAGCCAATTGCTGGACAAAAGGTACAGCCAGGTCTTCTGGGTCCCAGGAGGAAAAAGGACTTAGGGAAGGAGAGGCTTTTTCTGCCATGCCTTGGAGGAAAAGGGAAGTATCAAGTCATGTAAGGCCTCGGGGAGAGCAAGGGCCTGTGGCTTCCACTATGGGCTTGCAACCAAGAATGTGCAGGAAAGATGGAAATAATTGGTAAAGGCATGCCTTTCCAGGCAGGAGCTATCTGTGCCCAACAATTGTGATTAGTAGGCAAGTTAAAAGATAGTGTGTGTGTGTGTGTGTGTGTGTGTGTGTGTGTGTGTGTGTGTGTTATTCATGGATTCAAGGGTCTCAGGAATGGGCTGGTAATGCAACCTCTCCTGTAGCAAAAGGCAGGTAGAAAGAGAAGTGGGGTCAGGGTTGGTGGCAGCTCTCCAGGAGCTGAGCTGGGTGGAAAAAAAGGGAGTCAGGAGAGACTAGTAGTTGCAGCCATGGTCTCAGGAAGAGGCAGTAGTATGTTTTTTAAATCTACACGCAACAGATAATCTTAATATATCAGATGGTTTTAGTTCCTTTGTCAAAGAGCAAGTGACCATAGGTGTGTGGGTTCATTTCTGGGTCTTCAATTCTACTCCATTCATCTACCTGCCTGTCTCTGTACCAATACCATACAGGTTTTATCACTATTGCTCTGGAATACAGCTTGAGGTCAGGGGTGGTGATTCCGCCAGAAGTTACTATTGTTGAGAATAGTTTGCATTATCCTAGATTTTTGTTGTTGTTGTTGTTATTCCAAATGAATTTGAGAACCACTCTTTCTAACTCTGTGAATAACTGAGTTGGAATTTTGATGGGTATTACATTCAATCTGTAGATTGCTTCTGGCAAGATGGCCATTTTTACAATATTAATCCTGCCAATCCACGAGCAGGAGAGATCTTTCCATCTTTTGAGATCTTCATTTTTTTTTCTTCAGGATCTTGAAGTTCTTGTCATACAGATCTTTCACTTGCTTAGAGTCACACCAAGGTGTTTTATATTATTTGTGACTATTGTAAAGGGTTTCATTTACAATTTTCTTTCTCAGCCTGTTTATCCTTTGAATAGAGGAGGGCTACAAATTAATTTGACTTAATTTTATATCCAGCCACTTTGCTGAAGTTGTTTATCAGGTTTATGGAGTTCTCTGGTGGAATTTTTGGAGTCACTTAAGTATACTATCATATCATCTGCAAATAGTGTTATTTTGATTTCTTCCTTTCCAATTTTTATCCCTTTGACTTCCTTTTGTTGACTAATTGCTCTGGCTAGGGCTTTGGGTACTATATTGAATAGGTAGGGAGAGAGTGGGCAACCTTGTCTAGTTCCTGATTTTAGTGGGATTGCTTCAAGTTTCTCTCCATTTAGTTTGATGTTGGCTACTGGTTTGCTATATATTTGCTTTTTTTATGTTTAGGTATGAGCCTTGAATTCCTGATCTTTCCAAGACTTTTACCATGAAGGGGTGTGAAATTTTCACAAATGCTTTCTCAGCATCTAATAAGATGATCATGTGTTTTTTTTTCCCTTTGAGTTTGCTTATATCGTGGATTACATTGAAGGATCTCCATACATTGAACCATCCCTACATCCCTGGGATGAAGTGTACTTGATCATGGTGAATGATTTTTTTTGTTTGTTTGTGTGTTTGTGTGTGTGTGTATGTTGTTAGTTTCTTTTTTTTAATTAGATATTTTCTTTATTTACATTTCAAATGATATCTCCTCTCCTGATTACCCCTCTGAAAAAAATATCAAAAACAAAAACAAAACCGTGTTTCTCGCCCCCCTGTTCACTAACCCATCCTCTCCCACTTCCTGGTCCTGGCATTCCCCTACACTGGGGCATAAACCTTCACAGGACAAAGGGCCTCTCCTACCATTGATGATGTACTAGGTCACCCTCTGCTACATATACAGTTTGAGCCATGAGTCCTACCATGTATACTCCTTGGTTGGTGGTTTAGCCCCTGGGAGTTCAGGAGGTA
>JADRCC010516983.1:0-10375 GCA_019843855.1 Hylomyscus alleni
CAACTCTGAGAACATTTACCCTCAATAGGCAATGATAATTCAGA
This sequence comes from Hylomyscus alleni, assembly GCA_019843855.1. Classification (NCBI taxonomy): domain Eukaryota; kingdom Metazoa; phylum Chordata; class Mammalia; order Rodentia; family Muridae; genus Hylomyscus; species Hylomyscus alleni. Next base: position 45 of record JADRCC010516983.1, read on the forward strand.
CACTGCATTTCAGACATTCAAGGGGCTAAGACTATGGGAAAATTTCGATTGTTAGAAGGTATCCAATAATTACTATTGTAGAATAACAGTACAATTGTCCCAAAATATTTAATAGGTTTCTATTTACAGGATTCTATTTAATTGGTTTTATTTACACTAAAATTAAGTGAGTAGGGGTGTAGAAAAGTGATTATAAGTGGATAAAATTATATAATATTTAAAGTATATTTAGTAATCTCTTGTGGTATAGTCTTTTGTTGTTGTTGTTGTTGTTGTTGTTGTTGTTTTGTTGTTGTTTTCAAGACAGGGTTTCTCTGTATAGCCCTGGCTATTCTGGAACTCAATCTGTAGACCAGGCTGGCCTCGAACTTAGAAATCTGCCTGCCTCTGCCTCCCAAGTGCTGGGATTAAAGACGTGAGTCACCACGTCTGCAAGGCTGCTGTGGTATAGTCTTAAAACTTTATTTTTACCTTCATTACTGAGACTCTAGTAATCCTATATCATTCTATGTCTTTCTGCATTTATTAATAAAACTCTCAATTTCTAAAAGCATTTCCTAAAATTTTTACAATAGATCCATTCATATATTGAACTGCAAAACTAAACATAAATTTATACACAAAAATAATAATATAAAATATATTGTTATTTTAAATAATGGCAAATAAAGATATATAAATACAAAATAGACAACCCAATCATAAAGTTACAGCATAAATGTAAGTTAACTGAATATAATACATACTTGTTATTTTGTGCTATTTAACATTGTAAATATAAACAGCAAAATAAGTCAAAGCATACACACACATATAGAAAATGCAAATCAATATACCTATGAATACATTTTATATTATTTGAGAAAGAAACAAAAATGTCTTGATAAAGCTTAAATATATTATTTTACATTAAAAGCTTGAAATCGAATAATACTGGAAATTCCTTGAGGGATACCCTCTCATTTTCCTTTTTATAAACTTTCTAGAAAACATGGTTAATTTAAAAAAGAGTTTGTCTTTCAATTCTTGTTAAGGATACAGCTGCAATGAGTGTATAAAAGTGTGAATTCGAGCCTGGACTCCAGTTTGCAGAACTGAGCAGTCTTCTAATTCTTAATAAATTTGCAGTGATTTTCTTTCTATTATAAAATGATTTATAAAATTATATTTAAGTTTATCAATAATGGAGTAAAAATAAATGTGATTCTGATTCGGATTTATATGAAAAGAAAAATAAATTATTTTGGACTAATAATAATGTACAAATGGTATGTCCTTATTAAAATAAGTCCACTAAGGGGCTTCCAGTCTTAACTGATAGAAATAAAATCATCTCACTATACTTCAAAACACTCAAGTAAATACTAGATTTTAAGAAATTGAGTTAATGTCAAGATGAATTGTTTTTTAAATTAAAAAGATTGGATAATTAATCTGTGTTGAAAAGTATCATCCAAGAAGTTAGGAACCCCTGTGGTTGAATTAGGGAAAGGCTGGAAGAAGCAGAGGAGGAGGGGGACCCCATAGAAAGACTAACAGTCTCAACTAACCTGGATCCCCAAGTTCTCTCAGACACTAAGTCACCAACCAGGCAGCATACACCAGCTGATATGAGGCCCCCAACACATATATAGCAGAGGACTGCCTGGTCTAGCCTCAGTGGGAGAAGGCACACCTAACACTCAAGAGACTTGAGGCCCCAGGGAGTGGGAAGGTATGGCGGGGTGTAGGGAACTTGTGGAGTGGGGACATCCTCTTGGAGATGGACATCCTCTTGGAGGGTGGGTAAGGAATAGGATGAGAAACTTTAAGAGGGCAGAAGAGGAGGGGAATAATGCCTAGACTGCAAAAAATGATTAAAGATAATAAGAAAACAAAGCTCAACATAATGGTATTCACATGTCTTTTAAATATTAGTTGTGTTGTTAACTGTTTTTCTTGTTTTTATCAATTACAGTTCACCTGCAGAATAATGATCTTGCAGAAGAAAATATTTACCATGCCTGAAGATGCAGAACAGTGTTCTTGTATTGTCAAATCTTTAAGCAATAGAAGATCCTTGAATTAGGGCAAACCCAGAATTCTTTCAAGCAAAACAAGGACAGTGGATAGTCAAAAGGAAGACAATGGTAGACACCAAGAGCCTGCCTAATTCAGCTACATCCTTTCCAAGAACCTAAGGTAGCACTTCTGGAGATCCTGTGTAGATTGCTATGTATGCGTATTGCCTACTGCACTTGTAAAAAGAGTTTTTCTCTACTGGAATAGATGATTATCTCGATTCTAAAATGAATTATACATGACAACATACATTGACAAACTTCTATACTATCCAGAGAATAACTATAGTAACACTTAATAAAGAAAATATTAGGATCAAATAAATATCTTGTAACTGTTATCTCTTTTAATTGATCTTAACAATGATGCAAATTAATATTACCCATATTGAAGAAAAGACAAAGAACAATAGAGTTAAGGATTTGAGAGTTTACCATTGAATTGTTTCTATTTAGAAAATACTGAGCTCAAGAAAAAATGTAGCCATTGTCCTTAAAATGCAGCAGCATAATGTGTGACTTTGTTAGCAACACAGTGGTCACTACTTAAAGCTAATGTTGGCATGGGGAAAAGAAGAGCAGTAGAATAAACCATGAAAGTACAGAGAAAAAGTATTTTAAAATATACTCAGTGGAGAAAATGGAGGGTTCACATAATTTATATTTAAGTAAAAACCTTTTAATTAGAGAGTTTTATTACTGCTTTTATAGTTTCATTTCTCCTGATGTTCTTTGAGGTCATTTTATCAATTTGTAGGGAAATCCCATGTGCATTTTTAACTAATTGAATTAAGTCCCTAAATTAATTCATACTGGACTGTCATTTTTACAAGTCCCGGTCTGGCACTTGCTATATCATATCATTTTTTTTTTCATTTTTAAAGATTCTTAGTTGGCTTTCACATTTTTATCCTTCTGCTTCTGCAGAACTCTTAGTGTTTTACTTCTGAGTACATTTTAATAATTCTTGGAGAATTTAATACCTCTATATCACTTTAGTAGTGTTTTCAAAGGCTTTACATGATGCTTAAGGAAAGTGATTGACTGCAATTCACTTATTTTTTACATTAATGCATTTTAGTAATATAGGAATACATTCCCCTTAATAGCCACTACCCTTAATTTGAAAAGTAAAATCTTCTATTTTAAACTCCCTGAAAATTACATCTAATGGAAAATATAATTTCACTATTAAATATATTGACTTACGCAAAGTTTTTAAGAAGTATTATTAATGAGTTTTCATTCCTAAGACTGTGTTTGTGGAACATGTCTGGCATTCTACTTTCTAATACTTGCACATAAGAAACATTTATTATTTTTCAAATTATAAATGAATAATAAAAGTTACCCTATCATGTTACATATTTGTTTCTGCCATTTACAAATCTTTTTCTCATGGTTTAAATCCTTTTTTTATCTTCTTTACATACCTTACTTGATTCAAATTTTGTTCCACATGTCATTATATATAATACACAAAGCAAATATTTTTTCAAAATATGTCAGGATAGATGAGCATCAATTTTTAGAAGGTTGGATGTGTTTACCTGTTCCTACATCACTTGATAAATATGTGGCTACACAGTAAATATATATTTGAGAAAATGTTTCTATATCTACAAAGTTTTAAGATAGAACACCTCTATGTTACCAATTTATTAAGAATATTTTGTGACACATACCTGGTGCCTGTGGAATCTAGAAAAGTATAATGTATCCCATGGAACTCAAGTTAAAGATGGTTATGAGGCACCAAGTCCTCTTAACTGTTGATTCAAATCTCTGGGACTCCAAGAATTAATTTTAAACTCCAGTCTCTCCTGACAGTTAACTCTGGCTATTCACTTCAAAGCCACTCCCTGTGGTTCCAGAGTTCAGAGATCACACCTTCTAAAGACTAAATCCAGAAAGGACAAGAGATCATGATTCCACCAACTAGATCTGGCATTCCTTCTTGTCTAGAAGTAGAGAGAGAAGGAAAAAGTCCCTTTCCCTCATGAGGCTAAATTGCAACCAATGCTAGAAGAGAATTTGAAAGAAGATCATTGACTTTAACAAAATAATAAACATGGAAAGAACAATGCAAGAGAAAGAAAGAGGGAGAGAGAGAAAATATGTTGTAAAAATAGAAACATTCATTCAGAATCATTATTTGTCATGTCATTTCTCTATATTTATATCACTATTATAATAAATCCGTTGCCATTTATTTTATTAGAAAATACATTGAGAGTATATAATTCCAGTCATTACTTTTCCAAAATTTGTGTATTTTAATCTACTCATAAGTATATAGAATATAAACAAATTATATACAATATGTTAAGTAATTCTCTAACTGTACTCACATATGATGCTACTGTAAAGAAGGTGAATGGTCTTAAACTGAAATTCATAGTCATCTTTTTTTCTGATTTCTGAAAACCTAGTTGGTCATATTTTCTCTTTGAAGCTAAAGTACTATGGATAATAATGGGAAAAAGTCAACTTGGGCAACAAGTACTATGAATTGAAACTAAAAGAAAATAAAATATTTTATTCAAGTCCATTATATCTAGTTTCATAGCAATGGGAACATACTCAAAGACATTGAGTTATCCAATACAGTTTAATTTCAATATATATATTTATATAAATATATATAAAATTATATACTCTTTACCAGAATTAAAAAAGAAGTAATTTGCATGCAAATGGTAACACAAAAGTAACTGTTTCCATATATTGACTAAGATCATCAAAATTATAATTAAAGTATTAGTTTTAAAAGAACAATATCTAATTATAAATTTGTAAAGAATATGTTATTTATTGAATGTTTTAGCTATTTGTGTCATGGCTACAATAAGATTACTGACAAAATCAACTTGAAATTTATATCTTTATAAATATATCTTATAATTTTACTTTGTACAGAAATCAGGACTTTCATGATGGCAAGAGTAGTATGGCAAGGTAACATGATCACACTGAATCAACAGTTGAAGTGGAGTATAAGGAATGCTGGTGCCCAATTCAGTTTGTATTTTTATGTATGCCAGTCATTTTGGTGAGTCTTCTACATCAACTAACCTGATCTGGAAATTCTTTAATGGACATGTTCACAGATTTATGTCCAAAATGTTTCTGTCACATGATGCTGACATCACGATTAACCACTACTACTCTCTCCCTTGTTACCTTGAACTCACAAATAGATCCACTATAAATGTCTACTACATTGTCCATTGCTTCATGGCCATGTCATAACATCTGATGCATTCAGTGCGACTTCAAAAGTCCTTTACAAATCTCAATACTGCTTAAAAGTACTTACTTTGGACTTAAAAACAGACTCTTAAATGTGAGGCCCTATAATTTAAAAACAACTTATATGAGAATGACACATATGGGCCCTAACCACCTGGAAAGAATAGAATTATGGAACAGTCAGAAAACATTATTGAACCTTAGCAGAGTAAATGCCAAATCTTACAGTTCTATATCTTGGCCTTTTGATACATTTATCTGAGTCAAAAATAGGATGTACGACATCACATTTTCTGTTCTGTCATTTCTATTATTTGAGATATTTTCTGCCTGCAGCTTTCTCAGGGTTCATCACATACTTCTGACATAGTCAACGTCTTAGAACCACTCTTGCAGCATAGGTTTCCCCTTCCCCCTTGTCGAGTGGCCCTCAAGACTTCTTTAGAAGAACAGGTACCTAGCACCTTGTGCCTGGCCTTGTAGCCTCCTATAGCCATGGTAGACATGGACAGTGGTGTGAAATGGTGTTCCATTACGGGAGAGAGTTGTGCAATTGGTCCAAAATTGCAATGATCTTTTTGTATTTTCCTATATATTTTGAACAGCAACCTACTTCATAAATATTCTCAGTTGAGGCTGTTTTCTTTTAAATAAATTTGCTTTGTTCCAAGGCAGAGTGCTCAGTCCTTTGGAATATTGTTTTACAGAACCTTTTTTATTGTTCCAATGTAAACTTTCAGGTTCCTCTTGAATGGCAATACTCTTTTAAATATCAAAATTGTTGTATTTTCTGTAATTTCTTCATCCTGATATTTTAATTTACTAAAATTTAATTCATCACCAAACTGCATACCTTTTTTTATTTTCCTCTCCTGCTTTTTTGCTCTTTAAGATTACAGATTTGAATGAGAAGATGAAGATATGATCTTGATTGAAACTTCCTCTTTCATATTAGTATATAAGTTTGAATTTAACCTCATTCAACTACATAGGATGTAGGCATAATGAAACCTGATTGTTATTAAAGTACTTATACCTTAGATGAATTCATGAGATGGCTCTTAGTCTCCTGAGATAGATCTACGTTGTCACTGTTTTCAGAAATCTTGGCTTCCAAGCTCCCAAATGACTGGAACATTAACCTCTGTTCATCATCTCTGCCTTGTCAAACTCAAAGTTTTAAACATATTCTATATTTCATCCACAAAACTGCATAAACCGAAGAACAACACGGTCAAGTTTATATGTACACTCCTGGTACCAATTTTCTGTGCTACTTAGATTTACCTACCTTGTGTTGTGACTACTAACCTGGAATGAAGCAAATTAAGATTCATTATTTATCATTAAAATTCAGATTTCCTTGTGAATATGTGACTTTTAATCATGTTTTAAATAAAGGGTAAAATTTTTTGAGGGAATATATTTTAAATGGTTGGGAAAACTTGGCAGTTTGATGGGGACAGAGAGGGCTAGGATTGGTATTCCCAAAGTGTTACCTTCCCCCTTCACTTCAGCCATCGGACTTCTGGCAGCCTCTGCTTGGAGGCTAACACCTGGGAGCTAAGACAGATGCTCCCTGTTGACTGTCAGTTCGTCTTTGAGGAGGCCGCCTGAGTATGCCCATCACCTGAGTACACTCATCGCCTGAGCACGCCCACTGCCCGAGCACACCCACTGCCCGAGAACGCCAGCTGCCTGAAGATCTTCTGAACCTGGGGACTTTGGCACCTGAACTTTCTTTGCAGTGTAATCTAGAGACTTGGTTTTGGTTTCTCTCGTGACTATAAAAACCCTGGTTTATTCTCAGTAAAGTGAAGCCTTGATTGGGACACAACTTGGCTTCGTGTTTTCTCTTTGAATTTCAAACCCTTTCTTTCAGGTCCTTTGTTCCCTCCTGGCTGAGAGAACCCCGTTCGTGAAACTGCAGGCAGTTTCACCAAAGCAATTAACTTCATCTATAAAAATCCCTGACAGATCTACCCAGAAATTTACAGCCTAGGTAATCTAAATATTATTAAATTAACAGTCTTAGCCAGAATACTATGAGGACATCCTGCATTTATTTACTTTATAAACAAGATGTTAAAAAGCCTCCCGTACTCACAAGGTAATCAGAATTGTCAATAACTTTGAAAATTTATAAGATGCAGAAATAGGTATGTAAATGCTATGAGAGGCTAGATAACATCCTAGTAACAATGAGAAAACCTGAACAATTTTTAAATAAATTCTATTTGGTTTAGGATAAGTTATCACAGCTTATGTAGGATGAGGTAGAGGACAGCCTCAGTATAAATATTTTCATTTAAGAATCTTCCTCCCACCCTGACATTCCCCTACACTGGGCATCAAGCCTTCACAGGACCAACGGCCTCTCCTCCAATTGATGCCTGACAAGGTCCTCCTCTGTTACATATGCAGCTGGAGCCATGGGTCTCTCCATGTGTATTCTTTGGTTGGTGGTTTAGTCCCTGTGAGCTCTGGGAAAGGATAGTCTAGTTGATGAGAGCAATGAGGTCCACTGAGAAGCCCAAATTGGGATTCAGCTCAAAGGTAGACCCTGGAGCCTGACAATGTTACTGATGCTGTGGTGTGCTTACAGACAGGAGCCTAGCATGGCTGTACTCAGAGAGGTCCAACAAGCAGCTGAGTCAGATGCAGACACCAGCACCCAACCACTGGACAGAAGCTGGGGACACCTGTGGCTGAACTGGGGAAAAGCTGGAAGAAGCTAAGTCAGAAGGTGCAACCCCAAGGGAAAACCAGAATTCTCAACTGACCTGGACCCCAGATGACACTGAGCCACCAACCAGGCAGCATACACCAGCTGATATGAGACCCCAACACTTATACAGTAGAGAACTGCCTAGTCTGACCTCAGTGAGCACCTAACCCTTGAGGTTCCAGAGGTGGGGGCGCATCTTTTGAAGTGGGTATGGAGGGTTGGGGACACCCTCTTGGAGACTAGGGGTGGGGTGGGAAGGAGGAGGTATGGGAAGTGGAGCAGTCGGGGAGCAGACCAGGAAGGGGATGAAGACTAGACAGTAATAAAGGATTAAAGAATAAAGAAAATTAAAAGTAATAAAAAAAGAATCTAGGTTGAAAGAAATCATCATACAAAATTCATTAGAGTCAGGCAGTGGTGGCATATGCCTTTAATCCCAGCACTTGGGAGGCAGAGGCAGGCAGATTTCTGAATTCAAGGCCAGCCTGGTCTACAGAGTGAGTTCCAGGACAGCCAGGGCTACACAGAGAAACCTTGTCTCTCTAAAAAAAAAAAAAAATTCATTAGATACTGTCATCAGAACACAGTCTTACAAAGCAAAGTGGTGAAAGTTGCTAATGTGATAAAATTAAATAATGAGATTCAGAAGATCATTAAGAACGTCTTTCCAACATGTGTTCAATGCATTATCTTGAAACAGAGGGATTTTAAACTTTGCAGACCCCAGATCTTAAAGATGTAAATTATATGAAGATAGCCACCTACAGGTTTCTCTAATGGTAGGAAGTAACAGTAAAATTTATGGATATTTATCTATTACTTGTGTATAAATTAAGTGTTAATCCACATAAACATAATTTATTATTTATAATATAATGGGTGTAGTAAACAGATTTTAGATATAAAACTATAGAGCATAGAAAATGTGATTAAAATTAAACAGTATTTTGAAGTCTGTCATAGAATAACTATAGCAGTAGACCTCACACAAAGCCATACAGCTTGTTCTCATAATTCATATACTTATTCAGCATGTTGTATCATCCATATCATCACATTGTAAAAACCTATAGATCTCTAGTTAATGATTTATAAGATACATATAACACAATGTCTAATATAAACTCAACACTCAGGCATGAATAGTATTGTCTAGTCACGTAATATTAGCAGTATTAAGTATTTGATGCACTCAGAAATACCAGTAATATTTCTATTAGATACTACTCATACAAATGGATGATGACAACGGCTCTACTGGAAATCTTTGAAACTGTCCTGTGATTTCATTATTAATTTCATGTTTTGTTTTTTCTCAAGAAGGAATTATGTACCAGTGAGATGAAGGAAAAGGTGCTAGCCTCCAAGTCAGACGACCTGAGTTCAAGCTCTGGAACTAACAGAGTATAAGATGGGAAAAGATTCTGTTGAGTTTGTTCCTGGCCTCCATAGGCATCATGTATTACTGGTGACCTCCCTAGAGTAAATAAATAAATGAATTTTAAAACAACACTCCAATTTTGGATCTGGTAAAGTCAAAGATTCTAAATTTAAAAAATTGTATAAGGTAAATTTTTAATACAGAGATTTCCTCTCTTTTTCACTGGATATTTTATTTATTTACTTTTCAAATGTTATCCCCTTTCCAGTTTTCCCTCTAGAATCTTCCTGTCCCATCCTCTCTTCTGCTTCTATGAGAGTACTCACACACCTATCCACCCACTCCTGCCTCCTCACCCTGGCATTCCCCTGCACTGGGGCATCAAGCCTTCACAGGACCAACAGCCTCTCCTCCAATTGGTGCCTGACAAGGTCCTCCTCTGTTACATATGCAGCTGGAGCCATGGGTCTCTCCATGTCTATTCTTTGGTTGGTGGTTTAGTCCCTACGAGCTCTGGGAAGGGACGGTCTAGTTGGTTCATATTGTTGTTCTCCTTATGGGTTGCAAACCCTTTCAGCTCCTTCAGTCTTTTCTCTGACTCCTCAATTGGGGACCTTGTGCTCAGCCCAATGGTTGGTAGGAGCATTCATCCCTGTATTTGTAAGGCTGTGACAGAGCCTCTCAGAAGACAACTATATCAGCCTCCTGTCAGCAAGCACTTCTTGGCATCTGCCACAGTGTCTGGGGTTGGTGTCTGTATATGGGATGGATCCTATTAAGTCATTTTTTTTTGTTTTCTCATTTAGGCAAAAGGTGTTGCCACATTAATACCAGTGATGAAATGAGAGTCCCAGAAGTAATTGCTGAATGATTTGTCAGCTCTCAAGCAATGAACAGAGATGAGAGAAAG
>JADRCC010516992.1:0-11348 GCA_019843855.1 Hylomyscus alleni
GAATTTTTGGGGTCACTTAAGTATACTATTATATCACCAGCAAATAGTGATAATTTGACTTCTTCCTTTCCAATTTGTATCCCTTTGATCTCCTTTTGTTGTCTAATTGCTCTGGCTAGGACTTCAAATTCAATATTGAATAGGTAGGGAGAGAGTGGGCAGCCTTGTCTAGTCCCTGATTTTATTGGGATTGCTTCAAGTTTCTCTCCATTTAGTTTGATGTTGGCTACTAGTTTGCTGTATATTGCTTTTACTATGTTTAGGTATTAGCCTTGAACTCCTGATCTGTCCAAGACTTTTATCATGAAGGTGGGTTAGATTTTGTCGAATGATTTCTCAGCATGTAATGAGATGATCATATGATTTTTTTTGTGCTTGTTTATATAGTGGATTAACTTGATGGATTTCTGTATATTGTACCATCCATGCATCCCTGGGATGAAGCCTACATGATAATGATGGATGGTCATTTTGATGTGTTCTTGTATTTGGCTTGTGAGAATTTTATTGAGTATTTTTACATCGATATTCATAAGGGAAATTGGTCTGAAGTTCTTTTTCTTTGATGGGTCTTTGTGTAGTTTAGGTATCAGACTAATTGTGGCTTCATAGATCAAATTGGGAAGGGTACTTCCTTCTGTTTTTATTTTGTGGAATAGTTTGAGGAATATTGGTATTAGATCTTCTTTGAAGGTCTGATAAAACTCTACACTAAACCCATCTGTTCCTGGTTTTTTTTTTTTTTTTTTTTTTTTTTTTTTTTGGTTGGGAGACTTTAATGAATCTTTCTATTTCTTTAGGAGATATGAGGCTGTTTAGATCGTTTATCTGATCTTGATTTAACTCTGGTACCTGGTATCTATATAGAAATTGTCCATTTCATCCAGGTTTTCCAGTTTTGTTGAGTATAGGCTTTTGTAGTAGGATCTGATGATTTTTGGATTTCCTCAGTTTCTGTTGTTATGTCTCCCTTTTCATTTTTGATTTTGTTAACTAGGATACTGTCTGTCTCTGTGCCCTCTAGTTACTCTGGCTAAGGATTTATCTATTCTGTTGATTTTCTCAAAGAACCAGCTCCTGGTTTAGTTGATTCTTTGTATAGTTCTTTTTGTTTTCACTTGGTTGATTTCTGCCCTGAGTTTGATTGTTTCCTGCCTTGTACTCCCCTGTGTGCATTTGCTTTTTTTTGTTCTAGAATTTTCAGATGTACTGTCAAGCTTCTAGTGTGTTCTTTCCAGTTTCTTTTTGGAGATACTCAGAGTTATAAGTTTTCCTCTTAGAAATGCATTCACTGTGTCCCATAAGATTGAGTATGTTGTGGCTTCATTTTCATTAAATTCTAAAACAACTGTAATTTCTTTTTAATTTCTTCCTTGACCAAGTTATCATTGAGTAGAATGTTGTTCAGTTTCTCCATATATGTGGGCTTTCTATTGTTTATGTTGTTATTGAGGACAAGTCTAACTCTGTGATGATCTGATAGGAAGCATAGAATTATTTGAATCTTCTTGTATGTGTAGAGGCCTGTTTTGTGGACCATTATATGGTCAATTTTGGAGAAGGCACCATGGGGTGTTGAGAAGGTATATATCCTTTTATTTGTGGATAAAATGTTCTATAGATATCTGTTGAACCATTTGTTTCATAACTTCTGTTAGTTTCACTGTATCTCTGTTTAGTTTCTGTTTCTATGATCTGTCCATTGATGAGATTGGGGTGTTGAAGTCTCCTGCTATTATTCTGTGCAGTGTAATGTGTGCTTTGAGCTTTAGTAAAGTTTCTTTTTTGAATGTAGATGACCTTGCATTTGGAGCATGGATGTTCTGAATTGAGAATTCATCTTGGTAGATTTTACCTTTGATGAGGATGAAGTGTCCCTCCTTATTTTTTTTTTGAACACTTTACATTGAAAGTAGATTTTATTCAATATTAGAATGGCTACTCCAGCATGTTTCTTGGGACTGTTTGCTTGGAAACTGTTTTTCAGCTTTTTACTCTGAGGTAGTGTCTGTCTTTCTCACTGAGATGGGTTTTCTGTATGCAGCAAAATGTTGGGTCCTGTTTACATAACCAGTCTATTAGTCTATGTCTTTTTATTGGAGAATTGAGAATATTGATATGAAGAGATATTAAGGAAAAGTAATTGTTGCTTGCTTTTATTTTTGTTGTGATAGGTGAAATTCTGTTCATGTGGTTATCTGCTCTTAGTTTTGTTGAAAGATTACTTTCTTGCTTTTTCTAGGCTGTAGTTTCCCTCCTAGTGTTGGAGTTTTTAAATTTATTATCCTTTGAAGGGCTGGATTTGTGGAAAGATATTGTGTAAATTTGGTTTTGTCATGGAATACCTTGGTTTATCCATCTATGGTAACTGAGAGTTTTGCTGGGTATAATAGTCTTGGTTGGCATTTGTGTTCTCCTAGAGTCTGTATGACATCTGCCCAGGATCTTCTATGGCTTTCATAGTCTCTGGTGAGAAGTCTGGTATAATTCTGATAGATATGCCTTTATATGTTACTTAACCTTTTTCCCTTACTGCTTTTAATATTCTTTCTTTGTTTTGTGCATTTGGTGTTTTGACTATTATGTGATGGGAGGAATTTCTTTTCTGGTCCAAACTATTTGGTGTTCTGTAGGCTTCTTGTTTGTTCATGGCCAACTCTTTCTTTAGGTTAGGGAAGTTTTCTTCTATAATTTTGTTGAAGATTTGGAAATCTTCACTCTCTTCTACATCTATTTTCCTTAGGTTTGGTCTTGTTGCATCCTCGATTTCCTGAATGTTTAGGGTTAGGATTTTTTTGAATTTTGCCCTTTTTTTTTATTGTTGTTTCAGTGTTTTCTATGGTATCTTCTGCACCTGAGATTCCCTCTTCTATCTCTTCTATTCTTTTGGTGATTCTTGCTTCTATGGTTCCTGACTTCATTCCTATGTTTTCTACCTCCAGGGTTCTCTCCTTTTGTGATTTCTTTATTGTTTCTACTTCTATTTTTAGATCAATTTCTTTAACTGGTTGTGTTTTCCTGAAATTCTTTAAGGGATTTTTGTGTTTCCTCTTTAAGGGCTTATACCTATGTACTTGTGTTCTCCTGTACTTCTTTAAGCGAGTTATTTATGTCCTTAAAATCTTCTGTAAGCATCATGAGATATGATTTTAAATCTGAATCTTGGTTTTCTGGTATGTTGGGATATCCAGGACTTGCTGTGGTGGGACTACTGGATTCTGATGCTATCAAGTAGCCTTGCTTTCTGTTGATAAGATTCTTGTGTTTGCCTCTTGCCATCTGGTAATCTCTGGTGTTAGATGTTCTTGCTGTCTCTGGCTGGAGCTTGTTCCTCCTATGGGTCTGTAAGCCTGTGTCAGCACTCCTGGGAGACTAGCTCTCTCCTGTCAAGACCCACACATAGAGGGGCTGTTCCATAGCACACCTTCTGGGTGCAGATTGAGGTAGGAAGAACCCTGTCTCAGCTGCTCAGCAGCCTCTGTGGCCTGTGTGCTCCTTGCTGGTCCCACCTTAGACCATCACCGGAAAGAAAATCTTCTTTTTATTTATAATTTCCTCCTTTGCCCCCCTCTCTTACTCTGAAATTAATGACCTCTTCTTTAATTAGTATTCTTGCATACATAGTCACATATACAGATACATAGTTGTATAATGTGCCTTATACAACCTGTTGAATCCATTTATGGGTTGTTCATAAGCACAAAACATTACACATAAATTTGTACATATTCATACACTTGTGTATATTTCATATGTATTGTTAATATAAAATGTATTTAGTGCTGACAATCTGGGAATAGATAAACTATCAGGGGACGTGTCTCTGTAGAAGAGTAAATCTCTTGCTCTCAGAAGTTATTAAATGCCTCATATAGGGGTAGGGCCTTGTAGCATTCTCTCTATTCACATTGACATATCAAATGGTGTTGGCATTCTGCTGATCTTGTTTATTCTACCAGCTCGTTTAGATTTTATTTTTCTTGTTTCCTATCATTAGTAGGAAATACTATCTCATACAGAAGTCTTGGTCTTCTGTCTCTTATAGTATTTCTAGACCCCATCCATGGTATTCTCTGAGGCTTAGGTCTATACAATCTCTTTGTAGATGTATTACTTGGGGTTGGGTACCCCAGGGTCAATTGTTCTCTCCATTTTGACTCATAGTAGATTGATTTAATGACCTCCAATTGTAACAAACAGAGGCTTCCAAGATGAGGGTAAGAGCTGCACTTACCCTCGTACATATAAGTGTATGTATTTAAAACACAGTTAAAGATGATATCAGCTTAGGAAACTGGCAATAGTAGTTTCTTGTCCTTTAGTTAGCATCTAGAACTACCATGAGGTAGCTAGATTTGCCATACCAAGCATGAATTTGTGCTATTTTAGTGAACTTTATGTCTAGTTAGATGGCTGCTTATTGCTCAGGAGACATATGTGCCACTCTATCTTTCTCATTTGTGTGGTTTGTAGACCTTTCAACTGAGTAGGTCCAATGATTCTTTTTCTTCCCTAGGCAACTTGCACAGCACCTTCAGATACTATGAGTGCTATCCCTCAGGGAAGAGTCTTCCAAACATATTTCAGCTCAATTCCTTCAAACACTGTATTTGATCAATGTATTAACTTCAAAATGAAGTCTTGTAAAACTAACTTTAATTCTCCTGATGTGATTGCTGTCTTGGAGGCTTACTGCCTCCATCTGATAACCTAGGCCTAGTCCTAGAAGCTTCTGGCTTCCATACAGTGCAATCTAGGTCTAGAATATATTCATCCTCTGAAACCTATTGCTGAATAAGCTTACCCTTTCTAGCCCTTTCTGAACTCTGGTTGATTGGTCAAGCCAGCTGTTCTGGCTGAAAATTCCTATCCATGCTGACTGATTCAAACTGGATTCTTTCAGCTTTTGACTAAATTGCTCTGCTTGGCCTCATACTGCCTTTGGCAATATGTTCTAGTCTTCTGGCTCCTTCTCATTCTCTGGTACATTCTGTCTTCAAATAGAAACAGGATTTTTCCAGTAAACAACACAATCTCAGGATTCATAGTGTCGTTCAAAATCCTGCAACAGTGTCTTACCACCTTTCCATCTTCTAAAGTTTCCATTTGTAAACTGTCACCTCTTTGGTTAGGTTTACTCCTAGATATCTTTAAAGGCTATTGTTAAGGAGAGTGTGTCCATTTTCTCTGTCAGTGTGTTTGTTGTTGGCATTCAAAAAAACTACTAATTTTTGTAAATTGATTTTATATCTTACCATATTGCTGAAAATGGTGATCATGTCTAGAAGACTTCTTGTGGAAGTTTAATAATTTCTTCTATATAATAGCATCTGCAGATAGATATAATTTGACGTCTTTTCTGATTTTGATTTCTTTAATCCTTCCCTTGCTCTAACTAGTACTTGTATTGAAAATGGGTGGAGATGGCAGACATTACTGCACATTCCTGATTTTAATGGGATCACTTTGAGGTTTTCTCCATTGAGGAAAAAAAATCTGTGGATTTATACAATATGTTAGAACCTCTTTACTTCAGTTTTTCTAGGTCTTTTATCATAAAAGCATGTTGGATTTTGTTAAATGCCTATTGAGATGATCGTGTGACTTTATAAAATTATTTATATGTTATTACACTTGCTCCATTGATTGCCTTTGTGTCTTCAAAGTAAAAGCCAACTTGATCATCCTGAATAACTTTTGTGTTATGTGATTATATTTTGTTTGAAATATTTTACTAAGCATTTGAATCTATGCTTCTCTGGAATTTTCCTGAGTAGTTTCCTCTTTTTTGTTGTTGTGTTTTTTTCTGGCTTTGGTATTAGACTAATGCTACCTTTATAGAAAGAGTTCTGAAATATTCCTTCTGTTTCTATTTTTAAAAATAATTTAAGAAGCAAGGTGATGGTGGTGTATGCCTTTAATCCCAGCACTTGTGAAGCAAAGGGCAGCAGACGTCCATGAGTACAATACAAGCCTGGTCTACAGAGTGAATTCTAGAACAGGCAAGGGTACATAGAGAAACCCTGTCCATCATCATCATCATCATCATCATCATCATCATCATCATCATCATTTAAGTAGTATTAGCTGAATATCTTCTTGGAAATATTGTAGAATTCCACAGTGAAACAGGTTGGACCAGGGCTTTATTAGACAGAGCCTTTTATTATTGCTTCAATGCTTTATCAGATAAGGGTCTGTTTACATTGTTGATGTGTTCTTGGTTTAACTTCAGTGGTTTTACACAAATATAAAGAAAAAATTGCCTGGTCTTTTTTTGTTTTTATTTTCTAACTCAATGGAGTAGAAGTGCTTATCTTCTCAAAGAAATACTTTTTAGATTCATTGATTTTCTGTATTTCATTAATTTCTGTGCTGACTTTTATTATATTTTCTGTCTGTTGAATTTGATTCTGGACTGTTAATTTTTTCAAATTTTTGAGTTGCATCTTTCTGATCTTTTGATACAGTGACTTCGATGTATAAATTTCCCTTTTGCTGCTTGCTGCTTTAAATGTGTCCCAGCTGTTTGGTTGTATTATTTATTTGCTCCCAGGAATTTTAAATTTTCATTCTTAATTTCTTCCTTGATTCATTCATCATTAACTAATTTATTGTTTAATCTTCTTGAGCCTATGTAGTCTTGAAACTTTCTGGAGATTCATTTGCTGTTGATTTTATGCTTATTTATGCAATGTGGATAGATAGAATATGGAAAATTATTTAATATTTTCTGTTAAATTTGATTTGTGCCCCAGTGTGTGTCCTATTTTAGAAAACAAAGTATCTGTGGAGTAGTAAATATATTAATTTAGTTCCAATTTTACCAAAATATAAATTTTTTACTGCTTGGGTGAAACATTCTATAGATATCTGTTAGGTACATTTGATATGTCATTTAAATATGATGTTGAAATTTTAGGCAAGAAGACTTGTCTGTTGAAGAAAGTGGGGTGTTGTAATTACCTACTATTACTGAATTAGAGTTAATCTGTATTTTTAAGTTCAGTAGTATGTTTTTTATGAAATTATATGTGCCATAGTTTGATGCATAATGTTTATGATAGCAATGCCTTCTTGGATAATTATTTTCATGATTATAATGAGGTGTCCCTCTTTATCTCTGATTAGTTTGTCTCTGAAGTCTTGTGTCAGATATTGAGACTGACTCTCTCTGCTTTCTTCCAGTCCTATTTGCTTGGAGTACATTTTCCATCTTTACTTTGATGTGGGGTCTGTCTTTGTATGTAAAATGAGTTTCGTGTAAAAAACAGAAAGAGAATTTTGTTTCTTACTTTAAAATAACCCATGTCTTTTGTTTGTGGAGTTGAGGTCATTGATATTTGATGTTATTATTGAAACATGTGTATTAGCTGCTATTATCTTTGGTTTTGTTATACTGTTTGCATTCCTAGTTCTATTTTGTGTTTCTATAATAGTCTCGGTTATGTAGTCTCTTGACTGTGCTCACTTTTTCTATTCAGTCTAAACTATTGCTTGCCAATTCTCTTTGCTACCTTTTGGCTTGACTATGTCATGGACAGTTTTTCTTTCTCCTACAATGATTGTAGATAGTTGTGCTGGGCATAGTAAACTACAATAGTCATATGCTTTTAGAATTGTAAGTACACTGATTTAGAATTTTCTGGCTTTCAACATGTTCATTGATAAATCAGCTGTTATTCTAATGAAATTTTACACACACACACACACACACACACACACACACACACACACACACGTTATATTTACAAAAAATGCCATGGGGAAGTTTTTCTTTTGAACCTGTTTCTTTGGTGGTCTGTAGGCATCTTTTATCTGTTTGTCTTTCCTTAATTTGGGGCAAGTTTTCTTCTACGATATTGAATTCTTCTCCATCTATGCCTATTACATGAAGATTGGTGTTTTCATGATGTCCTATCATTCTTATATATTCCTTTTTGAGGTTGTTAAAAAATGAGAAAAATATGGTTTGTATACTGAGTATACAAACCACACAATAGGACAGGCCCTATCCTTAAGCAGAAGATGGCCAACCCAAAGAGAACTAGGTTTATTTGTGTGTTTGTCTCAGACTTTGGCTTTTTAAAAAATGTTAGGGGTGTCTTTAGCTTATAGAGATGGTTCTATATTCTTGTGATGAATAGTTCACTTTCTCTGTTTTTAGTTCTCGATATCTTCTACTTATAAAGCAGTCCCTCTGGGTTTTCTAATTGTGTTTGTTTGTTTGTTTGTTTTTCAATTGCATTTTTATTTACACTTGAGTTTTATCACGATAGTATTTCTACCATGTTTCTGAATTAAGTTTATGAATTCTGGATTGTCATCATCTTTCATTCAACTACATATTTGTGTTTCCTTGAACATCACTGAGGCATTTATTTCTATTCTATTTAAGTCCTTTGAGCTGCTTTCCATCTCTTTTAAGTCCTTGAATTTTCTGATGAAATTTATGGTTCTTTTAAATTTAGTGCCCTTGAATTCATCTGGGCAATTCTTATTAAATAAAAAAATTTCTACAGGACTACTTGGATTTTGAGTTCAGGCTGCCCTTTTTACCATTTGTGTTTTTGTGATTTGACCTGAGCATGTGAAGTTCTGTCCTTTTTATTACCCCTAGTGTCTGTCTGATGTTTGATTTTGAATACCTCAGGCTTTTCCCATATATATGACCTTGTCTTGCCTTCTTTGGTGTGGGAAGAGGGGGTTCTTTTATGATCTTATTGAAGATCTATTCTATGCCATTCACCTGGATTCTTCTCCTTCATTCTATGCTTAAAATGTGAAGGAATATCTCTTTTCGGGAGCTGTGCTAGAGTTACTCCTTGGAATTTGAGAACAGTACGGGGTTGATTCTTAAGGGAATCTCGAGGAAACGACAGTACAGGAGCTGGGTGAGCTGAGTTAAACCAGTGAGTGTCTGGCTAATATTCATGGTTATTCTCGAAAGCTATGGTCCTTCTTTTCAGTAATGATCTATCTGTCTCTCTGAAAAGGGCTCACTCTATCTCTGACTCTTTCTCTTTGTTCTTCATTCTGATACCTTTGGCTTCTGAATGGTTTGATCTCAACAGTGTCAGATGTCTCAGTGATTGGTTTTATTAGGTTGTCTTCATGGCAAATGATAGGGGGGGAATCCTAATATTTTCATGAAGAAGTTGATCATTGCAGTTTAATCTTCCTATTGGCAAACCCACATTTTAGCTTATGACTTTTAAGATGCAGCTTAACCTGATAAGGAACAGTGTAGTGTAGCAATGGATTTACTGAGGATGTGAAAATAATGATGATGCAAGCAATAACACAGGAACAATCCCTGTAGAAGCAGTTTTCCTTCTCTTTGTGTGTGTATTACAATTAGAAACCTGGGTATCTGAGCCTCCTGAGAAGTGGGTGGAGAGGCCTTCTGAATTGTCTGATGGCGATAATGAGTCCATTCCATATATGATACAGTTGGAGTTGTTCTTCTAATTTCTATTACATGTTTGGAATATTTCTTAAGATTTTTAGAAGTATTCATGTTTTCTATTTAGGTTATTTTTAGGTTATTTAATTTTCTGAGTGCTTGTTTATTAACTTACTGTCATAAAGTTGATTTAAATTATTTCTACTCAGAATGAAATATTAAACCCTTTCTTTTTGTTTTCTTTTTTAAAAACTGATTAGTTTTTTGGAGGTTTGTTATTCTCATTTATGTTCTAAAGTAATGACCTTTTGAACATTTGAAGAATCATATATTTTAACTTCTTAATTTTGATATCTTGTTTAATATATTTTATTTTTAGGCCTTGAACTTTTAAATGCTTGCTTCTTAGAAACATAATCACCTTATTTTCCTTTATACAATAAATATTAAATACTACAATTTCTTTATAAATACTCCATCTGAAAATTATCATTCCTTTTTAGTTTTAAAAACTGTCTGTATATCTTATTTCTTCATGATAACTAGAGAGAAGCATGGGATTTAGCTTATCTTTTGGTTGTTAATATTTAAATTTTGTTTGATGGTCAATGAAGGTGATTTATCTTGTTCAGTTGGTCTGAAACTGATAGAGTTCTTTTATGGCCTGATATTTTATCATTAGTAAATTGTCTATGTGTTCTTCAAAATCATACTTATTCTCCTCATTCAATGTGTATGATTATTCATGCTTATAACATTAAGCTTTTATCTATTATATTTCTTTTTTCATTATCTTTATAGATTTTATTTTTACTCTACCTTATAAATGGCTGAAAGCTTGATTTTAAGAATTTATGGTGAAGATGTTAATATTTTACATATGAAATATAACTAACTTATATTGACTGTGACACCTATAAATGTGTGTTTGTTGCTTTCTATATGTTCTATTTACTGTGTTTTTAGGCAGGGAGACATGAGGTGGGAGTGGGGCTATGGAGAAGTCATCTTTTGGATTATGACTACATTTGCATCCTTTCAATAGTTTTTTTTAAAGTTACAATCTAGAATTACATATTAAGTTCAACAATTTCACCTTTATTGCTGTTACCTTATTTTCCTCTGAAAATTATATGCCACTCCCACACCAGTGAAGTCTTGTGACAAACCCAAAAGCTTAGCCACAGACCAGAGGTGAAAAAGCTTCAAAGGAAGCCAGTCTCTTGGAGTTCATTCATGGCATCTTAACTCAAAGGTAGCCCAGATATGTCCTTGCGAACTTGCATGCTAGGTGCCCACCAAGATATGATTTACTATAGCTAAACAAAAATTGGACATTGCTCTCTGACCTTTACCAACGTTTCAACATCTTAGCCAAACCCTGGCTTGGAATTTTGTTACCCATCCAGACTACTTGCCTTTGGCATTGTTAGGGAGATAGTAAAGGAGGTCGGGTATTGAAGCTTACAAAATGGGAGTTGTTTTTCCCAGGGCAAGGTCAAGTAGAATCCTCATTCTTAGTCACAGCTGGCTGAGCCACTCCTAGGAATTAGCATGAATGGGACCCCCTGGGACATGCCTTTGCTAGCCCAGAAGATTAGCATAGTGGGCGTTTTTTTTACTAAGGATGGGCAGGACCTTCCTTGAGCTGAGAGTGTATGTGTGTGACAGTGTACTGCAGAGCACTAGGGCCTGGGGGGGGGGGGGAGGGTGCAGTGACTGCCCAGAAGAGGTGGCTGCTTTAGTCCCAGTGTGTTTCAGGTGGTCTCAGATGTACCTCGACCACTGAGCTGCCAGATTTTTTCTTTTCTCTTTTGTAATGACTGTAAAAGTCTGATGCCATTTTTTGAGAAATACATTCAGATTCAGCACTTCCATGTGTTGTGTCTGCCATTATTTCTTCACCAATGCCTTGTCAACCTGACTAGGACCTTGTTTCTCC
>JADRCC010517036.1:0-11865 GCA_019843855.1 Hylomyscus alleni
CCTACTTTTAAAGCAAGTACTATAGATTTTTACAGAAAGTAGCATCTTTGTAAACTATCCTTTAAGTAGGTAATTTTTAAACAAATGTCTAATTGTATTTGCTCTTAAGTTTCTTGATGTATCTAAAGGCTGGCAAGTTTCTTCAGTGTGGCCTCAGTCTAGAAGTCAGCTCTACAGCTGACAATTACAATCATGATGGCTGTGAGACAGCAAGTAAACACCTGGAAGGCAGCCATGCCGACTACTATACCATTAACGCCTCAACAGTGAATGTCTGAAAGACAATTAGACAGTGGGGTCTGCCTTATGGAGTCCCAGTGTTCTGAGAGATGGGCAGGAGCTGCGTGTTGGGACCTGGAAGGATATAGTATTGGTGAGTGAATTCTCTTATTGGTGAGGATCCATCTAAAATGCATCTCACCATGCTGCTCTGTTGCACATGCACACATCCATTTGAAAACATTATGGAACAGAATTAGGACATGGCATTTTCACAAAATCTTAAGAAAATCTAGCCATGGAACCACTGTCCAATGAAGAAAGTTAATCGTACCTTAATCACAACCTCAACAGTTAGATATGCTAATTGCTATGGTAAGAAATTCTAAAGAGAATTTCAAACCATTCCACATTAATTCTAGGCTGCCATCTAAAGTTTTCTATAGAGTCTCAGAATTGCAGTGTATTAGCAAATAGTTATTTTATTGAAACACAGTCAAAATCTAGCCAGGTAGCTCTTATGACAATCTAAAATCAAAATTTAATCTTATAACTTTAGCAATATATATTGAACACTTACAATCAAGTAAATAGAACACAATCAATTAAATTTTGAAAAACACTGTAACTAAACCTGAAACAAGTGCACAGTGGCAATCTAGCGTTCCTTTGCCGATGCTACAGTTATTGTAAATTCAGCTCTGTAAACACATTCAGCACATCACAGCACTGGAGAGGTCAGCTGCTCTGACATGCTTGCTATGGTTTTGACAGTAGAGGGAAACAATTACAACATTCTCTTATGTACACACATTACGCTGACCTGTCACAGACAGTAAATGTCAAAGTATACACTGGACTTTGTGGCAGCATCCTACACACTTAGAACTTACTATTAAAATAAACAAACAGCTGTCAAATGTCTCTGAGATGCTCTGCTCCAGAGCAACGTGCTCACTGCTGCTTCTCAAAGGCAAAAACCAAGTAGATACCTAAAGAAGAAAGAGAAAGGTCAGGGTTCAGTGACTCCTATCATCAGGGGAATGTTCTCAGGCAGCACCAAGAAAGAAAGGCATCATGAATTCTCTAAATTCTACTATTTCAATGGTTTGGGGATAGATATACAATCATTTAAGTATTTTGAAAAACAAAATTCTACTCATCCATTTAATACCACTAAGAACACTAGAATCCACTTTGAAACTCAATGTAAGTGAAATCCAGGCACTGTGAACACTCAGTACAGCTGTAGTACTTCTCACATTTTGCTAGTTTGAAGCTCTAACTTTCAACTTTCCGTCTACCTTCCCTCTTCAGCACTTAGAATGTCTGGCAGTGCTTGTGTGTGTGTGTATTTCCCCACTGAACTCTACAAGGCACACTTGTTTGCTTTTTAATCCCCTGGAGTGCTTTCACATAACTTCTTTTCTAAGTCAGTGTTCAATGTTTATTAAACAGCATGTCTCTGACAGCAGGAACTGCGCTCAGATTCTCAGGACACCCATGTGAAAGCTTAGCACCCTATGTGCTAACACTAAGGATCCAATAACTGAAGCCCTCTACATCACCTGCTGCAGAAGCCCAGGACTCTGCAGAGCTGCCAGACTGTGCATTCTCCTCCAAAGAAAGTGGAGTCTGTCAGAATGTATCTGCATAACACTTGTTTTCAAACACAGGCTCCCTAAGAGCCCTCCTTATTCTGCCATCATTACTGTTCTATGTCCCCTCTTTGCTGTCAACATCTGAATGGCCAAATTAAGTAATATCCATGGAAGTACTGCATAAGCCAAACAATTCAACAGAATCCTGAGAAGACAGAGGCAGCTGCTAATTAACAAGTATATAGTGAAAATATGTATGCTCATATTGTTGAATAATGGCCTACAGGTATTTTCTTTTGCCACTACACAGATGTGCAAATGGAGGTGTGTGTGTGTATGTGAGATATTCCAATGAATCAGCATCAATACAAAATATATCAGAAAAACTATCATTCTCAAGTTTTAATGATCCCCTAAAACAGTCATTGAAATCACCAGTTGGCTGGATGATATACTCACTTGTAGCTTCCCATTCTGACTTACTTAAGGTTCCCTAGAATTACAGAAGAAAGAGAACTTCAGATTCAATACAGAAGTAAATGTAAGCTTATTTTTTAATAGAGGATAGAAGTAGCAATACCTCCTAATTTCACTGTAATGACACACACTTCACACAACATTCTGATACATACATCTAAGAACAGACAGTAAGATTAAAACTTTCTGAACAAGATAAGAAAACACAACTTTCCTTATAGGAAGTTAATCTCACTGCCCCGAAGTGGTTGGGGAAGGGAGGTAAGAACTGAAACAAGTATCTGCCTTAAATCTGTAACTCAGAAATGAAAAACTGAACCATGCGTTTTACCAAAGAACCACAAAGCGTGTTCAGCTTTGCACAGGGCACTGACTTTATAAGCTCTACTTTCAGTTCCAGAACTGAATGTAAATTTGAAGAAATTATGAGTGAAGAAAATTCTAAGACATTAAGGGAAATGTCTGCCATGTTCACTGGGACTAGCATAGCTTGTCTTATCATCATACCCTTACTTACTTTAAAACTGAGAGCCTGCATACAAAGTCAATTCAAATGAAAGCATGCTACTCTCCCATCACCCATTTACGTTCACAGAGCTAGGGATTCTGTCTCTAGAGCTCTGCCTTAGCAAGGATCTTGCAAACCAAGCCTGTGACTTTGCCCCCTACCCCAACCCCTTAGTGGCCTCATAAAAAGCTCTGCATGCTACTCATTGAAATAAACGGTTTATGTTCTACAGCATTGAAAGTCAGCACAACTAAGAGAAAACAGATTATTACTTGCCAAACTTGTAATGTAGTAAGCCCGAATATTGTACACAAGTGAAATACGCTAAGTCTCCACACAGAACATGCTCCTTTGTTCGGGCTGTCAAAGCTGGAACTTACCAGAGGCAATCTTACTTGACCATTCTTCATGTACTCTGTCGCATGTGCATAGTCACCCACCTTTTCAGAGGCAAGTTTAGAATTCTCATTTGTAGGGTATTGCTATGGAAAAATGTAAATTTTAGTTAAGAAATCTCCCAGCAATTTGTAAGTTTGACAGAGTCAACACTGAGAAAAGGATTGCTCTGCTTCTTCCTCTGGTTGTGCAACAGGCTATTCTGAGCTGACGGACCTCACACCCACCGGACTTCCCAAGCAGATGGAGAAGAAGACTGTTCGAGTCTGAAGGCCATCTGCTCTACATAATGCATTCCAGGCCAACCAGGACCACAGAATGAGACCATGCCTCAGAACAAACACAACAAAAATGAAGAAAAAACAAAAAAATAAGAAAAGAATATTAATATTTTAAATTAAATGGACTGTTAAATTTTGTATGGTATGATTCTAATAAGTTACAAGCACACAGATACTTTCTATCTGTGTAATAAAAGGGGGAGGGAAAGCAACCAATGACGCAGTCTCTCACTGCTTCACTGGGACAAGGAGGGAGTTAGGCAGCCCTGGCCTCAGTATATGACAAATTACTAGGATGCCACCAGAGCCATCACAGAGCAGAATTATACTCTGGTCTATGTACTTGGATCCTTGTGGCCCCACGAGGGCCTTAAATTGCTGACCTAGTCATAAGAGAACTGCTGTAGATAGGGAGGTCTGAGTTTTACCAAGAGACATGCCTGTTCCAGCAGGGACACGGCTACTACAGCAGACCTCTACTAGGCAGAGGCAGGGTGCTGTGAACACCGCGCCAGAGTACAGAGAGGGGTCTTTCCAGTCTGCAATGCTACTAAGTTTGAGGTTGCGAATCCTTATTTTAAAGTAGGACTGCCTATGTAGGAAACAGAACTGGATTAGAGTCCCACTCATTCATGCACGGACCATCCACTAGAAGAGTCTGCATCAGCCTCCGTCCTAGAAGGCAGAGCATCTACAGCAACCATAACCTGCACATCTAACTACGCAATGTCTGAAGAGCTCTGAAAAACACACCAAACACCAAACACCACAAACACCAAACACCTAACACCCCAAACACCAAACGCCTAACACCCCAAACACCAAACATCAAACACCCCAAACACCAAACGCCTAACACCCCAAACACCAAACACCCCAAACACCATGTCCCAGAATCTTTATACCTCATCTGTATACTTACCTCCAGGGCCTGCATGCGTTTTAAGAGCATTTTATTTTCATTGTTCTTAATCTTTTCTTCATAGAATTCCAGAAATGTTTTTTTATAGATTAGCTTCATATTATACTTTTTTGCCATTCTGTCCAAAAAGATTAATGGAAACACTTTCAGATGTTTGTAATTTGTTTTTAAAAACAAACTATCTCATCACATTTATGTGCACAAGTTGAGGGTAGTGGTTCTCTCTTTCCGTGATGTGGATCCCAGGGGCTGAACTCGGGTCATCAGGCTGTGCAGCAAGTGCCTTCCCCACTGAGTCATCGCTCTGCTCCTTTCTCATCCAGTTTACTTTTGAAGCGATAGCAGTAACATCTGGGTTCAACTAAAAAAGCTATTTACTTATGTTGAACAGAATAATAAAATGAAGGCCAAATAATAGTGCCTATGAAGAAAGAAGCATTCTAAATATCCACAGCTTACAAACAGGTCTCTAGTGTGGCAAACACTTCATGGAATTCAACTTCTTGCGATCACTGCTCATCTGCTCTCACCCTGGATATGTCAAGACACTCTAACTTCTCATCCTAAGGCCGAACCTTACAAGACTGCTTTCTGCCTGTTTCATCATTGCAGTGAATCCATCTACTTTCTTCATAGTCCCTGTGGTTAATACATCATAAAGTCCTCCTTCTCTCACCCACAACGTGTCCACTTCTTATCGTATTCATAAACTGCCATCCTGCAATGCGGCTATGCCCTGCTTCCAGTCCTACTCTCCCTCCATGAATTTTCCCAGGTCCAGTCAGATTCAGCTTGTAGATACACACTACCCTCTTTAGTACCCTTCACTTGGCTCCAAGATAGAATCCCTAGGCCTTCAGCACGGTCTCTGAGCTGCTCATTTCGGGGAGAGGAGAGAATACTGCTTTCTCTTCGCAGCTGCATTTTGGTTCAGTGCCACTAGTTCTCCTTCCCCGTCTTAGCTCAGCCTTTTTGACACTTCCCAAGTTTTGGAGGAACAGCCAGCCTTCCTGTCTTCTACATCCACATCCCATGTGACTTAAAAGCTGTCCTTACAGTTCTCCCCTGCCTCCTGTTAGCATTCCTGCACTTGTTAAGTTTATGCAACCCTGCGTAATATGAAGTAGCTTGGAGAAATCACAGGTCGTGGGCAAAGGAAAACAAATGAACACATATCTAAGACAAGGCTTGAGTAGGAGGGGACAGTTGAGGGAAGGTTGAAGGGATGTCAGAGGCTCCTGCACTGGGATATTGCATAAGACACACTTAAGACTGTATTTTTATTGAGCTAGCCCTTCTTGCGTAGAAAGTATGAACATATGTACTTCTTTTATTCAAGAAAACTCAATTATAATAAATCTCCAAGACAAGTCACTAGAAACAAAAGAAGGTTATAAGCAAAAAAGGAAAAAAATTATTAAAAAGAACGCAATTTGTGCAATTCAAATGGGCTTTTCAATAAGTTAATTACATTATT
Organism: Hylomyscus alleni; assembly: GCA_019843855.1. Classification (NCBI taxonomy): domain Eukaryota; kingdom Metazoa; phylum Chordata; class Mammalia; order Rodentia; family Muridae; genus Hylomyscus; species Hylomyscus alleni. The sequence goes on from JADRCC010517036.1 coordinate 5,882, forward strand.
GTTTTATTTCTTAAATGGCAAGAAGCTCAACCTCGCCATTTTTTAGATTTAACATTTAGATTACCAAATGTTTACATGAATAAATACGTTTTTAAAAAAGAAATTAGGCAGCAACCATGCACTTTCTTGGTAGAACTACTGTGTCTCTCATCACCCACACTGCCCTTCCCTTGACTGAGGCCCAGCAAGGAGGAACCCAAGCAGGTTTCTGTGGTGCATCTCCTCAGCTCCCCATAGTGAGAGCCACTCTCTTTGATTCTTGCCCTTGAACATGACACACTTCTGGGAAGGTCCCTTTTCCACTCCCCACAACTCCGCCCAGCACTGGCCTACACTGCCATTAGTGTTTGCATGCCTCAGTCACACCTGAACCTGGCCAGGGAACTCACTGAAGCAATCATACACGCTGAGTATAATTAATCTATTGAACACCCTGTACTGGGATCACCTGAGCCTCACCAGTCAAAAACCAAAATAAATAATCAACTGAACTACGTGCTGCTCCTACTTAAGCTGAAATCAACCAAGTTTAGTTTACACAAAGAGAAACAGACTCCCACTCAACAAGGTGGACTAGAAGAAACTCATTATCAAACACATGAGCAACAAACTAACTCCGGATGATTAAGTGCCAACACAAACACAATAGGGTATGGGCAACACTGACTGGACTTGAATAACAGCAGCAACAGAAACAGGCGTGAATTTGTGAGGAGGATGTGGAGGAACATGGGAAGAAGTGGGTATGGGAGGGAAGGATAGATTTGATCAAAATTGCAACTCCTACATGAAATTCTCAAAAAAAAATGAAAATAATTATATATTAAAGAATGAATCTATAAGGCTCTACGTTTATAACGTTCAAGCACTTTAAGTAGAAAATAATGCCACCTTTGCTCAACACTGTATAACAGTCTTTCATATTCTTCTTTTTTAGTTTGGGGTCGACTACAGATACTGATTCTGTTATGCAGAAACATCAAGTTAACAAAGGAAACAAATGAAAGAAAAGAAAACAAATTTCTTCTTTTATGAAGTTAAAGGGCAATTTTTTTCCAAACATCTTAAAATAGTGGTGGCGCACGCCTTTAATCCTAGCACTTGGGAGGCAGAGGCAGGTGGATTTCTGAGTTCCAGGCCAGCCTGGTCTATAGAATGAGTTCCAGGACAGCCAGGGCTACACAGAGAAACCATGTCTCGAAAAACCAAAAAAAAAAAAAAAAAGAAAAGAAAGCTCACTGACTTAAAAATTTATATTTTGTAAGCAGCTTGCATCTGTAACACTGTATAGTATGTTCATGTCCTGTCATGTCTTGTTACTTTATTTTCTCTTGCCCTTCTTCCCTCTTTCTCCACCTCTCTACTTTCTTTCCTTGTTTTGAGACAGTCTTACATTGTAGCCCAGGATAGCTCAAACTCACAGTAGTCCTCCTGTATGAGTTTCTTGAGCAAGAGCTATGAAGCTGAGCGATGACACCTGGCACAAGGTCTGACTGCACTAACTCATGAAAACCCTGCATTTACAGTGTTACAAGATGACTGAGTGGAGATTAAAATACTCACCAGGCAAATCTAGGTGAGCCAAACCCCTCCTGCTTCCTCAGTTAATATTGAAAAGAGAAGATGTTTGTTTTCAAAAAGTATGAAATGAAATTTGATCATCTGTATACAACCTCCATCTAAGTTGGCTTTTATTATATTCTCCTGGCAGGGAAATCTTGCAGATTAAGGTATATATCACAAAGTCTTGAAGCCACACGATAACATCCAGTACCTTCAACCTGTCCTATGCTTGAAGCTCACAGGAATTCTCAAGAATTAATGTGCATGGGGGAATACACCATGGAATCAGGACTCTACAATCTACCTGTAGGAAGCTGAGCATGGCAGAGCACACCTTTAATCCCAGCACTAGGGAGACAGAGGCAAGTAGATCTCTGTGAGTCCAAGGTTAGCCTGGTCTACATAGCAAGTTACAAGACAGCCAAAGCTATAGTCTGAGACCCTGTCTCAAAAGAAGAAAGATACGGAAAAAGAAAAGAACAAAAAAACCACTAGGCTATTTCATGGGCTATTTCAAAGCTATACTGGAACACAAACTTGATAATATTTCAAAGGGAGGATCTTGGACTTACGAATCCATCTTTATGTTAGCAAAGCTGTGTTTGCCACCTGTAGGGTCAGTCAGCTTCTCCTTGAGCAGAAGCAGTTGGTCCCTTCCCTTAGGAAAGAGTTATCTAAAGTGAACACCAATTCTGCAGCTAAGGCTTTTTGTTGAGGTTCATTTAAAATACAATATAAATAGCAATATGAATTTTGTCCCCCTAAGACAGGGATGAGGGGAAAGAAAAAGTAACAGATCAAGACATTCTTACTCAGTTAGCAATGGAAAATAGACCAAGAATTCAGGGACATCCACAACACCTTCCAAGTTAAAGTCATATTTGCAGCCAAATAAAGGATAATTTCCTTTCTTCTGGAATTTCACAGTGTATATTTCATTTCCAAATGATTCTGTTTCTGAAGCTTCAAGGCGTCTTCTATTGGGTTATTCCACAACCAAAATAAAAGAATTATGATTAATATTTTTCATCCTATCAATCATATCATGCATGTGAAAAAGCACATGATACAATTTTAAAGGGTACCTGACCAATTTTAACTGGATTCAAGTTACTTACATCAGTTCGAAGCTATTGGGAGTGGTACCAATAAAATAACCGCCAGGGTTAAGCCTTCCGCAGGCATTTCTAAGCATCGTGTCAGCCTGCTCCTGGGACTCGAAGGAGTAATGGCAAGCAAATTGACAGCTGCAGACGTCAAAGTACATTTCTGGGTCACGGAATTTTTCAACCAAAAGTTCCTATAACAAATGTAAATGGGTTAGTATTTTAAACTAATTACAACATAGATCAAAAGTTTTTTAGTAAATTACTAGGATTTAGGGCTCTTAAAGTAGATGTTCTCTGACAGCAACTAATAGTTCTCACCAATCTTTGAGTTATTCTTTGTCATGTATATATTATAGCAAGGACCACTTAATAAAAGCATTCTTACCCTGACCTAAAAAACTACAAGTCTGGGTAGACAGCACAAGTGAAAGCCGGGGACACAAACAGTATGCAAAGCTCACTGGCCAGCCAGCACATCCCCATCAAAATCCTGAGGCCCCTTTGGGAAACCCTATCTCAGGGAAAAGGAGCAATATCCAAGATTCACCAATACCGACCCACCTACCCAACACAAACATATAAAATAATCAAGATTTTGATTTTCATGATGATCTTAAAATAGTGGGGAATTCTGAAATCATGTTAAACATATGTGTCAGGCCAGAGAGATGGCTCGGTAGGTAAGTGTCAGGAGCCTGGCCATTCTTATGGTGACATGAGGTGGGCACAGGAGAATCCTCTGGAAGCTCACAAACATGGAGTATAAAGAACCGGAGTAAACAAGAAAGGTTTTCCCTTCAAACAAAGTGGAAGGTGAAAACTAAGCTGGAGACCCCTGGCCTCCCGTGGAAGCTATGTCCCAGATGAACCACCCCAAACATACCATACTCACATAAAATAAACAAATAAGCAAATAAATAACATTTCAGTTATCTCAGAGAATCTCAGAGGCACAGTGGAAGGTGAAAAGCACACAGGGGTTCTGATCTGACAGGACACCATCCTTATAAACCACAAGGTGAATGGAACGCGCATTTACGTCCAGGTCTATTGCAGAATAAAGCAAGCCTTCACATCCTCAAGTTCTGTAACAGTGAAGTCAACCACTGACGGGTTCAAGAGAACAGGAAAATTTACCTTTTAAATGAATATACACACTTACTTCCTAAATAGTGTGACAATGAGTTACACAGCACTTTCACTATATTTGTTACTATTTTAAAATCATCTAAACATGCTTTTAAAGTATACCTGAGTATCTGTGTAGTTATCCACAAATATATGCCATTTTATATAAAGGGCTTTGAGCTTCTGTGGACTCTGGGACTCTAGGGACACTAAGGGATGATCATTTGAAAACAAATCTTGCCCAAATCAAAAAGCAAAAGAGACTTCAAAATATCCATTTATTAAAAGTTAAACTTGCCTTAAAGTATCCAAGGATTTATTGTAACAGAATTTCTAATAGAAATTGAAAATGCATGTCTTAGGATTTTTAATGTTTGTTTCAAATCACAATTTAACAAACGAATCCATCTTAAAAATGGGAGCTGCAGCATGTGTAAGGCCTGCGTTTGATCCTAGCACTGTAAAAGAGGAGGTTGGAGAGCAAGGAGGCTCACGTGCTGCTCACTGGAGAGGACACAGGTTGGATTCCCGGAACCCACATGGCAGCTTAAAAGTGTCCCTAATTCCAAGCCCAGGAATCAATACCCTCATCTGGCCTCCATCAGCACCAGGCATGCATGTGATGTACACTAACACAAATGCAGGCAAACACCAATATACATAAAAATAAACCTAAAAATTAAAACAAAATATCTGTACCTTTGAACAGTCAGCAGTTATAAATTCTGCACTAAAAATATGCTCATTATCACGACGACATTTCATGTCTTCATAACGTTGTTGACATTGTTTCATAGAAATATCAGCAATATCTGGAAGGGTAAAAGATATAAATGTCAACAGAATAGCAACTCAACGAATACACTGTGGCATGAGCTCCAGGAATAAGATAAGGAAAAGGCTATAGGGGTCGATCCGTTTCTTTTAAACAAAGGCTCTGTCTCCTTTGCTGTGTAGATGTTCAACTACGCCCCATACAGAATAAGCAGCTCCTCTGTGCCAGCAGCACTTTCTTAATAGCACTTATGCTAGCCAAGGCTAGGCTGAGCAGGTTAGCATCACTGAACTTGTGGAAGTCAAAGGACAGCTCTGTGGGATTGGTTCTCTCCCTCCACCATGGGTTCTGAGAACTGATCAGGCTCAGACAGCAAGGGCTTTGACCAACTTCTCCTTGCTGTGAGATTTGCACTTGAGACAGAAAAGCCATGACGGGTAAAGACAGCCCTTAGTCACACATGCAGAGCAGTGGCACACAATAGTACTATGGAGGTGTCCCGAGTTCTTCACTATCATACACCAGCAGGGAAAGTTGAGCTCCCTAAAACAGCAGACTCAATCTTGGCTCTGATTCCCATCTCTGAGCATCACCACAGGGAAGTATGGAGCAGTCTTTTCCTGTCACTAGCAGCACCACAGGGAAGTATGGAGCAGTCTTTTCCTGTCACTAGCAGCACCACAGGGAAGTATGGAACAGTCTTTTCCTGTCACTAGCAGCACCACAGGGAAGTATGGAGCAGTCTTTTCCTGACACTAGCAGCACCCAGCACATCTTGGGTTGTGAGCTCACATTGTCCTGTGTTCAAAAAGAGTCACCTGAATTTGAAAGAATGGCTCTTGAACTCTATCATACATATATTTTTGAAGATGAACAGGGTCATTTCAAGGGACACAATGGATAGTGCTTGTCAGAGATAAAATTTAACTTTCAAAAAAAAATTACAATTCTGAGAAACTACCTTTGTGACTGGTGATAATATTAAGAAAATATGATTTCTTGGGGGTGAGTTTCAAGATAACTTCAGTAAACAGTACTTTCCAGGTATTCTGAAGCCATTCTGAAAATATAAGACAGACCAATGGGTCTGAAAGTAAGGGACTATGCAGTGTTTGCCAGAAGGTTTCAGATCCCACACCTAACTCCCCTTACAGAACTGTCTGATGCTTGACTTCTCCCCAAAGATGAATCTACAATTATCTGAGAAAGGCTAACACCACCTTTCATTTACAATCACTTATTCACCAAAATAACAAAATGACCTGGTAAATGTAGACATTTCTCAAAGTCTACTGGCCAGAATTCTCATCATACTTTAATTTGTATGAATTAAAAAGCACAGCCTCATTTTCTAACATGTTCAAGAATCAACAGCTTTAGCTACACACATAAAATTATCAATTCTTCAG